>CAUYON010164644.1:0-32938 GCA_963573935.1 Arctocebus calabarensis | reverse complement strand
TGCTGCAGCACCTGCAGGGGGTGTCTGTGTGGTGTTCGGGAGCACCGTGTAAGAGGAGGCAGCACCTGCAGGGGTGTCTGTGATGTGAGAGGGGAGCACCGTGTCAGAGGAGGCAGCACCTGCAGGGGGTGTCTGTGATGTGAGAGGGGAGCATCGTGTCAGAGGAGGCAGCACCTGCAGGGGGTGTCTGTGGTGGTGAGAGGGGAACACCGTGTCAGAGGAGGCAGCACCTGCAGGGGTGTCTGTGATGTGAGAGGGGAGCACCGTGTCAGAGGAGGCAGCACTGGTTGGAGGTTTCTGTGAGGGAGCGGAGTGACAGCAGAGGAGCAAAAGCTAAATTGTTTTTTCTTGTATTCATAGGCAGTAGGTAAGGGTAACCTCTTAGTTTAAAAAAAAAAGAAAAGAAAATTTCCTTACTTTTTTAAAAATATTAATCCCTCAATTGATGAAATACCTAGTTAGAAAAATAAAATATTTTATCTCAGATTCTCAGAAATCTGAAGAAATAAAATTAACAGAAGGAAAGAGCTAGGGAGGGGAATTGTAACTTTCTTCTGTTTCCTACTTTTAGGCAAAATCAGACTCAAGCTATTCTAGATATGTGATGTTATTTCTTAAAGACCTCCAGAAATAGGAAATTTCACAACCTGCTTAATCATCCATTTCAATGACTAGTTTTGCTTTCTTCTGAAATTCTGTGTCTCTAAACTAAATTCTGTGTGCTGCTTTAAAATTAAACCCTCTCTTTTTCTTCCGTACTCCGAGGAAATAAAATTTTGGTCCTATGCTCTTCAATGTGTCCATAAGAGAGTAGTTTTCAAATTTATAGACACCATGTCTGTTCTCAACTTCCAAGGCAAAGGAGCTTAACATTTCCTCACTTTCTACTTTTTGTCAGAGATCAATTTTACTGACATATGTTAAGTATTTACCACATACCCATGGCTATTATAGACATTTCCCGTATTTGAACTTATTGAGTTTCCAGAACTACCTTCTGTCTTTAATCTTCTAATCGGGACCACAGAGGTAGTGTTATTTCCCCCAATTTGCAGTTTGTTGTATGTCCCACTGACTGTGCCATGGGGTGCCCAGTTATTTGGTTAGATATTATTTCTGGGTATCTGGGAGGGTGATTAATATTTGAATAAGTAACCTGAGTTAAGCAAGTTGCTCTCTTTCATATGAGTGGGATTCATCTAATCCATCCAGAGTCTGAATACAATAAAAGGCTGAGAAGGGAGAATTCGTTCTTCTTTCTTGAATGAATTGGGAGCTCAGTTTTCTCCTGCCTTCAGACTTGGCCTGGGAAAGGAACTTATTGCCTTGGGTCTCCTGGGTCCAGACTGCTCAGGCTTTATAATTGTATGAACCAATTCTTTATAAATTCTCCCTCTCGTCCTCTCTCCCTTACTCCTTCTCTCTCTCTCTCTTTCTGTATGTATATATGTGTGTGTGTATATATAAATATATATTCAGAAAACAACATGTAATCTTCAAATCTTCACAGGTTGGAAAAGTCAGTGGAAATTTGTTTCTGCTTTATTTCACATATGAGGAACCTGAGACTTAGAGAGTTTAAGAGGTTTACCTGTGACCAAATAACTAAAATAGCAATTCACAGATACAAATTAAAGTACATGAAATTCAAGATAATCATGGTTCCAAAACCATGCACCATTCCTGGGTACAATAAGATTTCACATCGCCTTCAATACAAACCTTTGAGATATTTTATTTTCTTAGTTTGGGTTTCCAGAAGCAGACCCTGATATCAGGATTTGAGTACAAGTAATTTATTAAGCAAAAAGTAGTAAAGGAGTAGGGAAAGCGAGACAGGGGAGAGGAAGAAGTAAGCAAAGCTATGAGTTCTGGCAACGTCAGTACAGGCCGATGCTCCAGAAACTCTGCAGTGTATGGCATGCCTGGTTGTTGCAAGTTTACTCCAGCCTGAGCTTACCCCTGCTCAATCACCAATCCTCCACCCTTGGTGAAGGTGGCTCCAGATGTCGGGAAGAGTGAATCTAAACTCCCAGGCACTAAGGAAGGTCTAGGAAAGAGGCTCTGGAAGCCTAGGGTGACCTGAGGACAGGAGTTATTGTATGGGCAAGTTGGAGGTAAAGGCAACATCAAAGCTGGAGAGAGGTGTATGAAAACAGTAAAGGGATCTAAGAGAATGAAGTTGGAGCCATGACGCTACAAAGCTCAGACTTTCCCTCTGACACCAATACCCAGGTTATCTTTCTATTGTCCCATTTCACCTCTTCTTGCTTCCTCTGCACTAGTTTGCCTCCCACTAACCTTGGCACTATCAGCAGCCACAGACCTAAGAGCCGAGTTACCCTACAACCTGGGAACCAGTGACACCCTGGGCAGTGAGAGACCCAGTGGATCCTGTGCCGTTTCCTGAAGTCTTAGTCGTCCTCCAGGCTTATAGTCCCAAAACTCAGGGGCTAGGAAAGTGGTTCTATATGTTATAATTTATAAAACTTCCTCACTTTCATGAAACTTTATATAAACATTTAAAACTTGGTGAAAATAAAGGTGAGTTCCTTACAGTTGCCCAGATTCCTGTCTTTTAGGGTAGCAACGCTATTTATGGACACTTTGAGGCCCTGCTTTTCTGGACTTTGCTTTATAGCAGCTACTTCTTGTGTTACTTGTGTTCCAAGAGAAGCGAGTCCTGGAAAGGTAAGTGACCTGTAGCCTGAGGGACTAGGTATCATGTGGATTTCTGACATAAGAATGCACAAGACATAACAGATGGGATCTCTGAATTTTGATTTTCTTTCTCCCTTATTTTTCTCTAACAAATCTGATTCGTATTCCCCTAAGCTTAAATTATTTAGCGTTGTGGTCTTGTGTAGGCTGCAACTTGACAAACAGAGACAATAGCACTGTGCAGAGGCGTGAAGAACAACTTTACATTTTTATAGAATTTTTCACAACCATTGTCTCCTGAGGCACTTCGCAAGAAGCGACATCAACTTTCCTTGTAGATCCTATTGGAGTATGAATTCTAGAGCCCAATTCTGACCTGAAGTTCATTGATGGTGTGTAAGGCTCTAAAAATGTTTCTTTGGCCTTTTCTTCTTTATTTTTTTTCTTTAGAATTTTTCTTTGATTTTTTTCTCTATAAATACCTTATGCTCCTTCCATGCCATATTTTTTGGGGGGAGGTGAGGGGAATGTTGACATACAACAGGGGCTTGCTCAGAAAGGACCACAAACTGTTTGGCAGGACAAGAACTGTATTTGTCAGGGCTGTTGCATCAGGAGGGCCACAAATTACATCTTTAAAAGGCTATACATTTTATAGGAAACGTTCCACTCCTTTCTTAATAAGGTAGTATTTGCCATTTATCAAGGGTCTATTATGTGCATCTCCCCAAACAAATAAATAAATAAATTTCCTCATCTGTGCAGTAGGTGATAAGATGGCAAAAAAGAGATAGTTTAAACTCTGCTTTGGGCACTTATTAGCTTTGTGTCAGGTTTACCAAGGAAGAAGAACTTATATAAGGTTGGACAATTAAGTTCACAAACTCATCCTAAAAAAGGGCTACATGCTTACTGAATATTACACTGTCACCTTTGAAGTACTCTCCTTGGGAAACTCTGCACAAACACCAGCGTCTAGTCCACCTTTCAAAGCAACTTTGGGACTCTTTTTATGGATTGACCATCAGAGCTATCCTTGTAAAACAAGGTATGGCAGTTAAGTTTGTGTGCTCAGCCTAGAAAAAATAAATGCTTTGAAAGATGGCCTATGCACTGATGTGGGTACATACCTTCGCAAGGGGGGTGCCTTATTAGTGATATTCGGTAATGAGGTATGTAGCACTTTTTCTATGATGAATTTGCAAACTTAATTGTCTGACCTCATGTATTTTCCATCTCAATGGTTATAAATGAAGGTTGCATGTGTTCCTCCTCAATAAAATATACTGTGTATAAAACCTTTGGAACAATATTTGACAATCAGTCAATTATTTGTTTTAGGAACCGATTGTGTGTGTACCTAGGGATTATGAAACTAATACTATGTCACTGCCCTTAAAGAGCTTGTTCCTAGTGGAAGACAGACATAATGTAGAAACAGATATAAAATTCTAAATACTGATCAGTAAAATGAAGAAAATGAAATAAGATAGTCAGTTGGAGGGAGGGCAATTTTAACTGAGATTAAGGAAGGCCTCTCTGATGAGGTAACCTTCTGAGTTGGGACCTGATAAGTTACAGGAAGACAGAAAAAGACCTGATGTCAAGTTGTTCCAAGCCAATAGTCGAATGTCCTGAAGAAAGGATGGGCATATGTGCTTAAGACTCAGAACTAAGGTGTGTGGCTAAAGCATACTGACTCAAGATGAGTATAATAAGAGGAGCTTGGAGAAGTAATGTGAGGCCAGATCACCCAGGGCCTTGTACTTAATGGTAAAGAGTTTAGATTTTATTGTGATTGCTATGCAGAGCCACAGAATAATTTTAAGCAAGGTGGGGATTAACTGTTGGATTAATATTGTATCGTATTGCATTACTCTCACTTCTGAATGGAGGGCAGATAGTAATAGAGTCTAGAATGGAATTGTTGAGAACAGCTGAGTATCTGTGATGGTTTAGAAGACAGAAGACGGACATCTCTTCTGGGAACAATGTTAGTCAGATCTAAGATAGCTTTTTGAGGCAGAATTTATCAGGCTGGAAGGGGGAGGAAAGTATAAAAATAAATCAAGGGTGACTTATGGATTTTGAATTGAGCAAATGAATGTGTGATGACACTATCTCTTCTAAAGAGAAAGCTTGGATTGGGCCAACACTCATTCTTTGGTGATGCTAAAGTTAAGATAGTTGCTACACATATAAAAATAAAGCAGTCAAGTGAGCAGTTGCTTATGTAAATATTTAATGTAAGGCGATGTCAGGGATGAATGTATAGTCATCTGTCAGAATCTGTGGGAGATTGGTCCTGGACCTCCTCTGAATACCTAAATCTGTAGATGCTCAAGGCCCTTATATAAAATGGACAATATTTGCCTAAAACCTATGTACATTCTCCCATTTACCTTAGATTACATATCATACCTAGTAAAAGTAAATGCTATGTAAATTGTTATTACTGTACTGTTTTAAAACTTGTATTATTATTATTTTACTTTTATCTTTTTTTTTTGAGACAAAGTCTCACTATGTCACTCTTGGTAGAGTGCCATCATGTCACAGCTCACAGCAACCTCAAACTTTTGGACTTAAGTGATTTTCTTGCCTCAGCCTCTCAAGGAGCTGGGACTACAGGTGCCCTCCAAAACACCCGGCTATTTTTTGGTTATAGTTGTCATTGTTGTTTGGCAGGCCCAGGCTGGGTTTGAACCCACCAGCTACAGTGTATGTGGCTGTTGCCCAAGCTGCTGAGCAACTTGTATTATTTTCTTGTACTGTCATTTACTATTGAATTTTTTTTCAAATATTTTTGATCTTAAGTTAGTTGGAACCAAAGATGCAGAACAATAAAAATTGAAGCTCTGACTGTTACATTTTGGAGTCATCTGCAATTAGGTTATTTTTAAAGACATATATGAGTAGAAATCCTTTAGGAAATATAGTATTTTTTTAGTACCCACCAAAGATCATGTAAATTGATGTACATGTATTCATTTATTTAGTGCTTATAACAACCCCACAAGATAGGAAATGATGCATCAATTTTGCTGATGGGGGATAGAGACACACAAACATTAAGTAACTTGCATATCTAGTCAATTAACAAGTCAAAATTTGAACACAATAATCTGATCCTAATTTAAAGCCACAATACTATGATCCTAATTTAAAGGCAATCTATACTAGAGTATAGAGAAAAAAGAGAAACTATGATTTAGCTATGATGCAGTTTAACATTTTGAAAGTCTATCAGAGGAAATGGCATTTGTTAGAGAACTAAGAAGGGGTAGTCAGTGAGGAGGGAGGGGGATAAACGAGGGTGAGTTTAGATGCCTAAATAAGTAAGTTAATAAACATTTGATTAATGTATCAAATGTTGCATGAGCACCTGCTTTGGCCGCATGTATTTTCAAAGTAGAACAACAGAAAGGAGATACGCCCTTCTCCCTCTGTGTATCAGTGAAAGTGATACAGAAATGTGTGAAGTGCTCCTTATATTATTTGGCCCCATACCTCATGCTGTGCCTAAGTATAACATTTATGTGAATTAAATATTTAAACCTGAAATTCAAACTTTAAATCTTCTAAAAGAAAATAGAGTATATTATGAGCTGGGAGTAGGAAAGAATTTCTTAAGTAGAAATAGACAATACTTATTATTTAAAATACTAAATATTTCAGCATAGTTAGTCTTATAATGGCCCTAATATACAAAGTTATCCCTCCCATACAGGTGAAGCAGCTGAAGCCTCTAAAGACAACATTGAACAGTTGGTGGGGGCAGAGTAGCTCCTGTCCTTGGGGGTCTGACCATGGATGGTACGTTCCTAACGGCACGCTTTACCAAGTCTCTAAGGCATGATGCAAACGTACATATCATAGGGGGGAATATTAAAATTCCTGAGTGTATTTAGGCTTTTTTCATCAAAAGTCATCAGAGAAGACAAAAAACATAAAGCACAAACTGGGAGTATATAACACATTTAAACAACAAACAATTAGCATCCAGAATATATATAGCAAATTCTTAAAAGTAAATTTTAAAAAAGCCTGGTTTTTCTCAATATACCTAGAGGTTTTAAAAGTGTTTCACATCCGGCCAAATTCCTCAAAGAGCTAAAAACATGAATTACCAGATTTCACATAGAGAAAAAAAAACAAAAGTCATTCATAAACTTACTAAAAGGTACTCAGTCTCTTTAATGCTAATGGAGATGACAATTAAAATAACAAGTAATCTTTTGATACTAAGCAGATTGGCAAACTTTTAAAAATCTGATTTAATAACCTTTAGTGAGAAAATGGACCAATTTATACTGATCATAGAATGCAAATTGATATGATTGCTTAGGAAAATAATTTGCTATTATTTTGTAAAATTGAAGATACACACAACTGCAGCCCCAGTAATATTACTACTAAGTAATTGATCTAGAAAAATACTTACACACGTTTAATAGAAGACATGTATGAATTGTTTATAGTATACTCAAAAATAAAAAAGGAAATAAACAAAATATGGAAAAATACCCTAGTGCTCTTTGGCCAAAATGAAGAAAATAATTGTAATATATTGATGTAATGAAAAATTTCTCATTATTGCTATTGTTCCATTGTCATTGTTTTGTTTGTTTTGATATATTATTTAAGATGAGTGGTATAAGAAAATACTAGTATGTAAAGAATTGAAAAGATCCTGCTGAATTATGGATGCAGAGAAGAGAAAAAGGGAGAGTAGAGGTCAAGTCTCTTAGAAAGTAAGAGAAAATAAGACCAAAGCCTACTCGGATGTGTTGTTCTTAGGCACCCACAGAGAAAACAGGTGGCTGGATACCTCTGCAAGTTGTGAACGAGGTAGCAGCAAGGTGAGGTAGTTCCTCTGTCGGCATCTATTTCCTGTGCAGTGTTTGAAGTGATGGCACCGGTTGAGGACATTGTGAGGAGACAGATTGTTGGAGAAGTGAGAGGAAGAGGAAGTTTTAAAAAAATTCCAGAGAATCGGAAAGTGGTTAAAACAATGATAAGATATTGCACCTCCATATAGAGGAGAAACATAATGCTCAGAAAAATCAAATAGATTACACAAAGTCCTGTTGTTTGGCAGTGAAAAAGCCAGGCTTCCCACTTCCTGTCCCAACTGTATGTAGTATGTTTCCTCCTATGCCTTTGTTCAGAAAGGCAAATTTTTCTTCTCTCTGTGGATCCTCGTGATCTCTTGAATTTCTAGGTAAATTAGAATTGTTTTAAAGATTTGTCTGCTTTAAGAACTATCAGTGATGTTCCATTCTTGTCATTTTTGAGTCTGTTGAGCACCCTATTATTTTAGGGGTAAACATATAGGTAATAAATAAGTGCTTATTTAGAGGTTTCAGTTTTCTTTCATTTAAGACACTGAGCTCCTACAATGTGCTATAAAGTAACTATGTCTTATGTTGTATTAATGAGCACCTCCATATGTTTTCAGTATTTATTCAATTGTTCATTGAAAACACTGAGCATCTACCATGTCTATTAAATGTAGTGTGGGTGGCAAAAACAGATAAATGTGACAGATAATTTCTATGAAGATAAATTAAGGAGAGTAAGGAGATACAGGAAGTGTTTGGCCTGCTTTGGAGGAGAATGGGAAGAGAAAGATTGAATGTGGTGGCCATCCAAGAATTCTTTACAGAAATTTTGCTATAAAAGACAGAATCCTGATGTGGTGGCTCATGCCTATAATCTCAGCTATTTAGGAGACTGAGATTGAGCCCAAGAGTTTGAGGCTGCTGTGACCTATGATTATGCCATTTCCTTCCAGCCTGGGTAACAGCAAGATCTTATTTCTATTTAAAAAAAAAAAAATAAAGATTGAAATGTAAAAGTAGGTACAAGGGATGTGGAGGTCAGGGGAGACTGTTTTTTCTTCAGTGGGAGACTGTGATGATTAATTTTATGGTCTACTTGACTGGACGATGCAGTGCCGAGATACTCATTTCAGCTGGGTGTGTCTGTGAAGGTGTTTGTGGATGAGATTAACATTTGAATCGGTGACAATCTGAGAAAAGCAGATTGCCCTCCTCAGTGTGTGGGCCTCATGTGATCTGTTGAAGGCCTGCGTAGGACCAAAAGGCTGAGTAAGAAATAACTTGTTCTCTCTCTGTTGGACCATCTGTGAGGTGGAACATAGTTTTCTCCTGACTTCAGACTCAAATTAGAGCCTATACCATTGGCTTTCCTGCTTCTCAGGGTCTTCACTCTCAGAGTGGAACTGTATCATCAGCTCTCCCGAGTTCCCAGATTTCTGACTAAAGAATTTAGGACTTCTCATCTTCCATAATTCCATGAGTCATTTTCTTATATTATCTATCTGTCAATCATCTTTTCATCTATGTGCCTGTATCTTATTGGTTCTGTTTCTCTGGAGAATCTGACTAACACAGAGATAGAACAGGAATTTTTTTGTGTGTGTGTGTGTATGTTAATTGAAATGTTCTCATAGAGGGCAAATTGATGATCTGGAACAAATTTGGTACAAAATTGTTGGTACAGTATTTTTGTGTTATCTAGTGTACAAGAAGAGAGGTTCTGTATAGACTGTTCATACCACATCAGGGAGTAAACAAGAACAGGTGAGGTAGAGGTGTGTGTGTTTGTGAGTGTAGTGGTGAGGGCTTGTGGAAGTTCTTTGTAGAGTTTATTCATTCCTCTAGCCTGAGCGACAGAGTGAGAGTCTGTCTCAAAAACAAAAACATAGCCATTATTCCTTCAATAGAAAGGAAATTCCACAGATGAGAGTGAGAAGTGAATTTGCATGCTGAAAGTTTAATAATAAATACATTGTTACTTAGTTGAAAAGTGAACATTTTTAAAGAAAAATATATAGCAGGAAATAATACATCAGATAAAATAAATTTCTATATACCCCTAAAGTTTAGTTTTTGTGTCTTTATTCCTTATCAATGTAATATTGTATCAAACTTATAACAATTGAGATAATTGGACTTTACCCTTTGTGAAGAGCAAATAATAAGCATTATGGATGGAATGGGAAATGAGACATTGAAAAAAATAAAACAAAACGAAGATCTTGAGTAAGGCACAAAAAAGTACACTCTCTCCTTCTCCTGAATACTTTCTTTTCAGAGATTAATTTGGTACTCTGAAATTGGACTATGGAACTTGGTGTATCTTCAATTATTCTTTTATTTTTTGATAGAATCTCAAGGATTTTGGCTTGTGCTTTCAATTCTTCTCTAAAGTGGGAAAATGGTTTAACATCTATTTATGTGAAAACTTTACCCTTGTAATCCTAGCGGGTTATGGAGGCCTTGGTTTATCCATCACATAACTTTCATTTGCCTGTGGGAAGCTTTACCTTCTGTACACTCAACATTTCTAAGTAGTCCTGCTAGTTCCAAATGGATAATAACTATTTTTTTTTCTATTTCTTTCCACCCTCAACTCATGTCCCTGTCTCCCAAACAAAAGGCTGTACAGGTGTATAATGAAGTATTCATGCCAAAACACATAATTCAGAGTTTTGATATTTAAAGTACTGAAACTTTAACTTTTTTGAGGCTAAGGTATGGGGAGTATAGGTTGCTGAGTCATAACTAGGTAGAAACAAGTAGGAGTGAATAAATCTAAGTGGAGAAATCAAGCCACCCACAAGAATTGCTAGAAATAGATCCGGAAGGTTTTTTATTTCCTCTTCCACTTTAACTTTTCTTTCAGCTGTGTCTATAAGATTAAGATTCAAAATTTGAGCACAAAGAGGCATTTGCTATAGTTTTCTTATGAGTTTTGCTCATTCAGGTGAACCTTCTAATCCAAAATAAACTTTCTGGCTTTTGTTAATTTCTGGCAGCATCATTCTTAGAGCCAAGCATGCCATCAAAAGACATTAGCTTAATTTGAAAAGCACTTTTATTGTTCCAAGGATTGATTCTAAGATTTTTTTTTTAAATGTGCTTTTCAAAAAGTGTGTGCATTTTGATGAGGCATTTCACTTGTTTGTGTTTGTATGTGTGTGTACATGTGTGATTGCAGTGTTACTTTTGGTGTGGTGGAGGCTGCTCTGTGGGATACAAGCTGTTTTCATTGTGTATGCTGGTATAGTTGTACAAAGAGGCAGATAATACCACCCAGGAAATCAGTGGCAATAGCACCTCGGGGTTTTTTGTTGTTGTTGACATCTAATTTTATTTTGCATATATATTATTTATGAAAGCTTTATAAATCTTGCCAAAACACATTTTAGCAGAATCAGAAGTGGTATCTCAAGAAAAATTGCCCGGTGAGGATCAACAGGCTTTGCAGCCTGTTTTATAAATGTGCCTTTTTGTTGTTTACTTTATGAATCATGTATGCAGAAAGAAGGGGAAAAAGAGAATGATTTATTAAATGTTTATGAGGAACTCTAGTATGGCCTGTTTTTAAAGTGCAAGGAACGGACAATTAGCTCAGGGACTTGTCATTCAGGTTATTGATTACAACAGGAGTCTAAATGGAGGGAAAACGTGAATTTCTCCTCAAGTCAACAGTCAGTGTTGATAGAAAATAACCTTAATTTTGAATTCCCCATCCTTCTCAAAAGTTTATTATCACCCAGCTTGCAGCACTGAGACCTTTAACCTTTGACCAAAAAGATAAGAATTACCAAGTGGGGTTATATTTATCTTCTGTTATCGGTTTCCAGAGGAAGGAAGACATGTTTTTGTCTCCTTTCTCGCTTAAGAATACAAGTGTGTAGCATTATATAATAGATCTTGTTTGCTGTGAAAGAAGAATAACTATATCAGTTTGATTGAAGGTGTCAGAAATGTTTTGGGAAACAAGTGAAGCAGAGTTCTGAGGTGGGAAATGTTTGACATGCAGCAATGGCAGTGCCTGCTTTGTTTGTGTTTTGATTTAATACACCCACTGGGTTTTTAAGCATCTTATGCAGGGAGAGTGAATTGCGATTTGCAAAGCTGGCTAGAGTGCGTTTTGTGGACATTTGTCCTTGTTTTACCTTCACGTTCACATAAATAAATAAATAAATAAACGTAAATTGGAGGGTTTTGTGAAGGATCTGAGAGGCTTTTCTCCCTGAGTTAAGAGTTGTAGGCATTTTATGTGCTCTCCTTTGGATCAAAAGGAGGGGAAAGGGTGTTTTAGGTACAGATTGTTTTAATAAAAGGTATCCCTTACCCACAGAGTTTCTCTGCTGGCTGCTGCTGAAGTATTTGTGGTTTAATAGAAATAAATAGGTAAAAATCAGGGCTCATGATAAAGAGAGTGAATGACACCCATAATTATCTTTATACGTTTAATTTTTTTAATTTGTTAACTTTTGTGCATTTGATGAGGCATTTCACTTCCCAGAGCCTTAGTTTTCATATCCACATAGTGGGGTCCATAATATGCTTTTATAACTCTGCAGGGAGGATCAATGAGGTTCACGTACATGAAGGGGCTTAATGAATAGTATGTGATGTGAGCTTTCTGGATGAAAGGTGCTACGTGAGTACAAAGTAGAGCAGCCTCCCCACAGGTAATGCCTTTGCCTGGATAGCTCTGATTATAGGTTTTCTTTATCTCTTCAAAGCAGAGATTTTTCTCCTTGATTCTTTCCTGAATCTTCATTGCAGAAGCGAAGAAGCTTGTTTACACTGTACCTTTTCCGTTTGAGCATGCCTAAACCAATCAAGGAGCATACCTGCAGAAAGATTTGTTTTCTTAAGTGCACACATGGTCAATCACATAAATGCAAATGTAAAATAGAAACAATATGAAAGAAATGTTTCATATCACCTCCAGCCCCCAGATGCCTCTCAGAACCTATGCCCTTTCAGGCAGAACCAAATTTTAGAATATGTATTTTCAAGTAAAAAAGATTTTATCTCAGGGACATTGAATGAAGTATTTATTAGAATTATTTAAATATGATTTCATTATATTCCCCTTTGCTGTGAAACTACAGATAAAAATGATAAAAAAGAAATTATTTTATACAACGCTTAAAAATCTTTATAAAACATTTGATAAACCTTTGATACATTCTTCCCCAAAATTTTGTGAGGCAAGAAAGTTCTCAGAACAGTTGTATAACTTGTCAGACAATAGCTTGCTGTTCGGCAGGAATGTGAAGCTTAGAGCAAACATCTTCAGTGGATTTCCACATCTTCCTGAGATGAGAAGTGAGTTTCATCACACATGCCAAATGTTATCAATGCATAGTGGCTGGGTGCAGTGCTGTGCTCAGGATATTTAGGTTATATCCAGTATCTAACAGAAAGGGTGCAGGCATTGATTAGTGATGTCTGCTTTGTATGTAGGCAGAGACAGGGTCATGAGTAATGTGTATCCGTGAACCCAGAAATGCACCATAATGTGTGCTTTTAAAGTGTTTTGAATAATGTGTTTTCTCTATAGGATCCAAGTAAAATATGTTGTCTCTGAACAATTTGTACCAGAGATATGTATTGGACCTCTTTGTTAGCATGGTAAGCAAAATAGCCACTTGATCTGGAATAATTTAATGGAATTCTACTGCTTTATATGAATTTCTGATTTTGGTTGTGATGTGGCAGAGAACTATGATATAGACATACATTTCTGTAAGACTTCTCTCAAGGAAGGGTCAAACTAGGAGTTATTGCACAAATTACTTATCTCTTAAAGCCTCATCCTGTTTCCTATGTGTATAGGTGGGATAGCAACAGTCTTCAGTTTATTGGTATTTATAGGCATAAAATGGGATGATGGCAGTAAAACTTTTAGTGCAGTGCCAGAGATGATGTAGTGAAGACCATCCTCAGAGCCTTTCCTGTCTACCCCAATCTCCTTCCTTCTTTCCTTACTTATTGTCACAAAAATTTCCTTATCCTCTAAAAACTCACATAGTGCTTGGCTTAAGTGAACCCAGAAGTTGATGCATGAGTACAGAATCAGAATGTAGAGACAGTGGGTAACAAAGTTCTCCCTCAATATTCAATGCTAAAATGAAGGAGAAAGGGGTGGGGGGATTTAAAATCAAAATAACGTGGCAGGGAATCTTCTTTGTTTGTTGATATCCTTTCAGAAGGGTGAAGGCCTTTTCTCAGTATTGGTAAGGATAGCAGTGATTGCTGAATCAGTTATTTTGGGAGAACATTAATATTATCATAAATAATTTAGTTCTATCAACCACAGGAAGTCTCCTATCTTAAAAGAAGCATCAGAAGACATGTCTCTGGCTTTTAAGAAAATGGCATAATACTCATCAGTCAACATTATTTTTGAAGTTGACTATACCTGGGTGCCTGGCCATACTGGTATTTTCACATCAGTTTGCAGACAATTGGCCCACTTTGGCGGTGAGTCATCCAGTTCCACTTTCAATCTTGGCATTGAAAAATACATAGATGTTTATAGTATATAAAAAAAGATATTTTCATATTCTTGCCTCAAAATTAGATTTAGAAGTACATGGCTTGTTATTTTGCTGCTTCACCAGAAGGTTTTTTTGCAATAATATTTTATAAAAATTATTCTAATACTTTTTTATAGTTTAGAAGGACCATTTACAGTTTGAAGTAGGAACCATCACTATATGTTTGGATTCCAAATTTGTATCTCCTGCCCACACACTTCTTTTAAATTTCAGAGCATATATCCTAATACAAAAGGGAATGTGGAGTTGAAGAAGCCAGAAAGACGGATGTCATCGCTAATAGTTACTTCTGCCTGACCCACTATCACCAATCATCACCATGTTTCCTGATTTTCTTTCCTAAATATTTCTAAAATCTGACCAAATCACTCTGATTGCATTATTAGTAAAATTAGGCTTATGTTAGGCCATGCTACTGATCTCTCCTGGACTTTCTGCAGTTTTGTGATTTTCCTACCTTTATTTTTCCTCTTTCCTATTTATCCTCCTGAATAGACTTTTCAAATAAAGTTGGCATGGATTCTTTGCCACACTTGAGTGTAAGAACAACTTTATTTACATAAACAAATTAAATCTGCTTCATGATCCAGCTACTCTGAGTGTTGAGAAATTCAGTCTCAGACAGTACAGTGGATTTAGATTAAGGAAGCCAGAGTCAGACTGTCTGAACTCAAATACCGACTTTACAAGCCATGTGTTATTGAACAAATTACTTATCTCTTAAAGTCTCATCCTCTTTCCTCATGTGTATAAGGGGATAACAATAGTATTCAATTTACTGGTATTTGTAGGTATAAAATGGGATGATTGCATTAAACCTTTTAGTGGGAGCTGTGCTCACAGCAGTCATGGACAGCCTTTCCCATTTGCCCCAATGTTCATATCATCTGTGCTTAATCACAGCCACCCCAGCTCTCACTTTAATCTCCAGGTTGTGATTTGTACTGTCCACCTTCTACACAGAACCATAGAGACCTGTGATCCTGCCATACGATGAACCCCTTCTCACTCCTCACTTCCACCCATAACGGAACCTCTTCCTTTGCAAGGGTGTCCAACCTTTGTCTTTTTCTGCAGCACATTGGAAGAGTAAGAGTCTTGGGGCACATATTAAATACACAAACATTAAGGAAAGCTGATAAGCCAAAAAAAATCCCTGCATAATTTTTGCAATATCCAACACCACACATAAGCACAATAGTGCTCAAATAATGTACATGTAGCCCTTGGTTACAGGTTGGACACCCTTGGAGTGTTTGCCTGCCTTCCTGGGTTGAGACTGCCTCGCCTCTTCATATTAAGGATTTCCCTCCTCTCCTCCTCTTCTGTGCAAGCCAGTTTAATACTACTTAATGAACCTGCTTCCTCAGGGGTGGGGTGGAGGAAGTTGGTAAGTTGGTAAGGAACTGGAGAGAAAATGACTACTTAGCCCATTGGATAAACAATTCTGGTCTCTCTAAGATAGGAAAAAAAGAAGTTAAGTTTTATTTTTTGGCTGAATAACAAGTCTGGTTTCCTCAAAACTCAATTCTCATAATGTCACTTACTTTGCTTTGGCATTTTTTACAGCTGCATTGCAGCCAGAAGCAGAGCCTGCACCTTTACCGTCTTCCTCCCCTTGCTTGGTAGATTGCTGTCTCAAATCAACTGATTCAGGGAAGGCTTCTCTGATGTGCCCAGTGATAACAAATCCACCTGTTACATATTTGATATTTCTGGGTGTTTCTCTACCCCCATACTTTTTTATAGATATATATTTTTATTAAGTCATAAACACATAGATCATGTGTACATTGATGCCTTTGTGGGGTACAATGTGCTGAATTTATATACAATTAGGAATGCTTATATCAAACTAGTTAATATAGCCTTTACCTCATTTACTCTATTATGTTAAGACATTTGTATGCTATACTTATATGAATGGATTAATAAACTGTGGTATATATATATATATATATATATACACACACAATGGAATATTATGCAGCCTTAAAAAAGATGGAGACTTTACCTCTTTTATGTTTACATGGTTAGAGCTGGAACATATTCTTCTCAGTAAAGTACTTGTCATACTTTTAAGTGATCTTTTTAATGGATATGTGATATTTGCCGTCTGCCATACTGAAAGCTATAGGAGAGGACGGACCATCTCTGTAAGGACAGAAATTTACAGAGTGCGTGGCATGTAGTAACTTGACACATATTTTTTGGATGACTGAATAAATAATTATTCATAAGTGCTGAGAATTTTTATTATCTGGTTAGTACTCTACTGCATTTTAAAATTTAATTTTGCTTTTAAGGTTTTAAATCTCCAAAGAATAGCAAATATGCAGTAATAAATTCTAAATTATGTTATAGCTAAAGAAACTTTCACATCCAGGTTTACCTGTTCCATCATTGACCAAGCATGAGAATTAGTTCTGTTGTTTATTGTTTATTGTAAACTATTGTTATTTAGAATTAATCTTTTGCTTTTTGGTTTTTATTTTAGGTTTTTAATTTTTTAATTTTTAATCATTATGGGTACATAAAAGTTGTATATTTTTAGACAGTACTTGTGGTGTGTTGATACAGGCATACAATATTAATTAGTCAAATCAGGGTAATTGGAAAGTCTATCACTTTAAGCATTTGTCATATTTTGGGGTGTTAGGAATATTCCAATTCCATTATTTTAGTTTTTTAAAAGTATTTCCATTGTAGATTATAGTCACTTTGTTGTCAAATATTCATTTCATCTAAATATTTTTGCACCTGTCAACAATCTCCATTTTTTCTCCTCCCCCGCTTTTCCCACCCTCTGGTAACCACTGTTTCACTTACTCTCTGTCTCATGAGATCCATTGTTTTAATATTTAACTCCCATGTATGAGTGAGAATATGCAAGATTTGTCTTTCTGTGCTTGACTTACTTCACTTAACATAAAGTTCTCTGGTCCCGCCCAAGTTGTTGAGGAAGGCAGAATTTCATTCTTTTTTGTGGATATATTATATTCCTTGTGTATGTGTACCACAGTTTCCATTCATCCATTGATGACACTCAGGTTGATTCCAAATCTTGGCTATTGTGACTAGTGCTTCAATAAACATGGGAGTGCAGATATCTTTTGATAGACTGAATTCTCTTATTTTGGATATATACCCTAGCAGTGGGATTTGGGGGTCATCTGGGGAAGTTCTACTTTCAGTTATTTGAGGAACTTCAACACAATTATTCATAGTGATTACAGTAATTTACATTCCCACTAACTGTGTACGAGGGTTCTCCTTTCTCCACAACCTCACCAGCATTCATTATTGTCTGCCTTTTTGATAAAAGCCATTTTAACTAAGGTGAGATTACATCTCATTGTAGTTTTGATTTATAATTCTCTGATAACTAGTGACACTGAGTATTTTTGATGTACCTTTTGGCCATTTTTATGTCTTTTTTGGAGAAATGTCTAGTCATATTCTTTACCTACTTTTTTAACCAGATTATTTTAGTTTTTCCTAATGAGAGTTGGAGCTCTTTATACTGACTGGCCATAAAGTTCATGTGCAATTTAAAATAGTATGCAATTTAAAATTTCACATGAACTACAACAAAAATTTCACATGAACTTTATGGCCACCCTGTATATTCTAGTCACTAATCCCTTGTCAGATGGGTATTTCACAAATATTTTCTCCCATCTCATGGGTTGTATCTTCTCTTTGTTGATTGTTCTCTTTGCTGTGCAGAAGTTTTTAGCTGGCTGTTTTCTCATTTGTGCAATTTTGCTTTACTTGCTTGTGCTTTAGGGTATTACTCAAAAAGACTTTGCCCAGGCCAATGTCCTGAAGTACTTTCCAATGTTTTATTTTTAGTAGTTTCATAGTTTCAGGTCTTTGATTTAAGTCTATAATGAATTTATATTTGATTTTTGTATATGGAGAGAGGTAAAGGTCTGGTTTTATTCTTCTGCACATGGACATCCAGTTTTCCCAGCACCAATTATTGAAGAGACTCTATTTCCCCACAGTATGCTCTTGGCATCTTTGTTGAAGATAAGTTCACTGTAGATGTGTGGATTTGTTTCTGCTTTCCTTTTCTGTTGGGTTGGTCTCTGTGTCTGTTTTTATGCCAGTGTCATGACATTTTGCTTACTACAGCTCTGCAGTATAATTTCAACTCAAGTAATGTGATTCATCCAATTTTGTCACTCAAAATGGCTTTGGCTATTCTGGGTCCTTTGTGGTTCTATATAAATTTTAGAATTATTTTTCTGTGAAGAATGCCATTGGTATTTTAGTGGGGATTGCATTGAATTTGCAGATTTCCTCAGGCAGAATAGTCATTTTAAAAATATTTATTCTTCCAATCTATGAGCATGGAATATCTTTCCATTTTGTGATCTCCTCTTCAATTTCTTTCATCACTATTTTGTAGTTTTCATCAAAGAGATCTTTCACTTCTTTGGTTAAGTTTATTGCTAGGTATTATATTTTATTATAGCTATGTAAATGAGATTACTTTCTTGGTTTCTTTCTCAGATTAGCTATGTAAATGAGATTACTTTCTTGGTTTCTTTCTCAGATTGTTTGCTGCTAGCATATAGAGATGTTATTGATTTCTATGTGTTGATTTTGTATCCTGCACCTTTACTGAATTTATTCATTTGTTCTAATAGTTTTATTTTTGTGTGTGTCAAGTCCTTAGGTTTCTCTAAACATAAGATCATATCATCTGTAAACATAGGTAATTTGAATTCTTCCTTTTTAATTTGGATGTCCGTTATTTTTTTCTCTTGTCTGATTTCAAGTTACAACTTCTAGCACTGTGTTGAATAACAGTGTTGAAGGTGGCCATCCCTGTCTTTTTCCAGATCTTAGAAGGAAGACTTTCTAATTTTTTCCCATTTAATATTATATTGGCTATAGGTCTGTCACATATGGCTTTTATCAAGATGAGGCATCATGTTCTATACTTAGTTTTGGAGAGCTTTTATCATAAATGGATGCTGAATTTTATCAAATGATTTTTCAGAATCAATTGACATGACCATATGGTTTTTGTCCTTTGTTCTGCTGATATGATGTACCATGGTGGTTGTTCTGCATTTGCTGAACAATCCTTGACTTTCTGGGATGGATCCCATTTGACCATGATGAATAATCTTTTTAACGTGTTGTTGAGTTTGCTTTGCTAGTGTGATTTTCTTTTTATGTTGTGTCTGTGTCCATATCTATTGTGATACAAGCCTCATAGAATGAGTTAGTGAATTTTCCCTCTTCTGTTTTTTGGAATAGTTTAAGTAGAGTTGGGTATAGTTCTTTGATCACTTGTTAGAATTTAGCAGGAAAACTATCAGGTCTTGGGCTTTTCTTGTAATGGGAGACTTTTTATTACTGTTTCTATCTTATTACTTGTTATTGGTTTATTCAGGTTTTGGATTTCTTCCTGGTTCAGTCTTGGGAGGCTTTCTGTGTGTAGGAATTTATCCATGTCTAGGTTTTCCCAATTTATTGGCATATTGTTGCTCAGAGTAGTTTCTAATGATCCATTAGATGTCTGCAGTTTCATTGGTAATGTCTCCTTTTTCATAACTGATTTTATTTACTTGAATCTTCTCTCTTTTTGTCTTAGTCTTGCTAAAGGTGTGTCAATATTTTTACCTTTTCAAAAAATCAACTGTTCATTTTATTGATTTTTTTGTACTTTTTTGGTTTCAATTTTACTTATTTCTACTCTTATTGTTATTATTATCTATTCTTCTGTCAACTTTGGGTTTGATTTACCCTAATTGCTTGATAGGTATTATTATAATTTTGTTTGAAGACTTTCCACTTTTTGTTGTAGGCACTTATGACAAACTTTTTATTACTATTTTTTTCTGTATCCCATTGGTTTTAAAGCTTGGTACTTTCATTTTCATTGGTTCCAAGATTTTTAAAAATTTTCTTCTTAATTAACCCACTGGTCATTCAGGTATATATCATTAAACTTTCATGTGTTTTGTATTTTGTAATATTTCTCTTGTTATTCATTTCTAATTTTATTCCACTGTTATTGATTTGTGATTTCATTCCATCATGGTCAGAGGAAATACTTTGTAGTACTCCAATCCTTTAAATTTTTAAGGCTCGATTTGTGGCCTAACATATGCTTTATTCTTCAGAATGGTCCATGAATTGAGGAGAAAAATGTATTCTATCATTGTTGGATAAAACGTTCTATAAATATTGATTAGGTCCATTTGGTGTATAGTGTAGATTAAGTTTGATGTCTCATTATTGATTTTCTGTCTAGATGAGCTGTCCAGTGCTGAAAGTAGAGTGTTGAGATCTCCAATGATTAATGCATTTAGTTCTTTCTCTCTCTCTCCTTTTTCTCTGACTCTGATAATCTTCGCTTTATATATTTGGGTGCTTCTCTGTTGGGTGCATATATGTACCATATTTACAATTATTATATCTTTTTGCTGAATTGACCCTTTTATCATTATGTGATTACCTTCTTTGTCTCTTTTGACAGTTTATGTCTTGAAATCTATTTTATCTGATAGAAATATAGTTAGTTCTACTCTTTCTTGCTTTTCATGTGCAAGGAATATGTTTTTCTATATTTTTATTTTTAGTCTACGTATCTTTATAGGTGACATGTTTTTCTTGCAGACTACATATACTTGGTTCTTGTTTTATTTTGTTTTTAATCCATTCATCCACTCCATGTCTTTTGATCAGAGAGACAGTCCATTCATATTCAGTGTTATTATTGATAGAGAAAGGATTGACCCTTGTGATATTGTTTTTTGATTTCTGGTTATTTTTCCTTCCTTCCTTCCTGTCTTCCTTTTTTAAAAGTGATTTTTCCCTGGAAGTATGTTTTAATTTCTGGCTTTTTATTTTTATGTATCTGTTGTAGGTTTTTTTGATTTGAGGTGAACATGAGGCTTGCAAAATAACTTTTATAACCAACCATTTTAAATATTTGACAACTCTGCTGATAAACAAACTAATATACACAAATTCAATGCTATAACTCCATTCATCCCCCCCCCACATGCACCTTTTAGCTTTTTGTTGTTTCCTTTCATGTCTTATATTATTATCTATCTCTCAAAAAGTTGTTATTTTTGATAGTTTTGTCCTTTAGTTTTCCTATAATATATAAATGTTACTGCAGTTATTGAAATAGAGTAGTGTGGATTTGTGTATTTACTATTAACAGTGGACTGTATACCTTTAAATAATTGTTATTGCCCATTAATAACCTTTTCTTTCAGGTTGACATTTTTCATAGAATATGTTTGGTGTTCATGAAGTCCCTCAGCTTTTGTTTTTCGGGGAAGTCTATATTTCTCTCTCATGCTTGAAGAATTTTTTGCAGGATGCAATAGGTTAAAGGTTTTGTTGTTGTTGTTTGTCCCCTTTAGCACTTTAAATGTGCCATGCCACGTTCTCTTGGCCTGTAAGCCTTCCTCTGAGAAGTCTGCAGCCAGATATATTGGAGCGCCTTTATATGTTATTTTTTTCTTGTTTCCATTAGGATTTTTTGTTTATCTCTAATCCTTGGGATCCTGATAATTAAATGTCTTGAGGTGGCCTTATTTGGGTTAAATATGCTTGGTGTTCTATGATCTCTTCTACCTCAGTATTGATATCTTTCTTTAGGTTTGGAAAGTTCCCTATTGTCATTTCTTCAAATAAACTTCCTACTCTAATCTGTCCCTCTACCTCCTGTTTAAGGCCAGTAACTCTTAGGTTTGCTTTTTTGAGGTTGTTTGCTAGATCTTGCAGACATGCTTCATTCTTATTTATTATTTTTTTCTTTTTTTTCTCTTCTCACTGTGTATTTTCAAATAGTCTTCATTCTTGCTAATTATTTTTCAGTTTGGTCAGTCCTGTTGTTTTAAGACTCTGATGCATTTCTTTAGTTTGTCAATTGAATGCTTAAAGTTTGTCATTGAAATGCTTAAATTTCTCTGGTATGCTTTTGAATTCCTTCTCTGTGTTGTCTTGAAGTTCACTCATCGTTTTAAGATAGCTATTTTGAATTTGTTGTCTGAGAAGTCCCTTATTTTCAGCATCCCAGTGTTGGTCACTGTTACCTTATTTAGTTTGTTTCTTGGAGCATGTCTTCCTAGATGTCTTGATGCTTATGAATGTTTGTCAGTGTCTGGGCATTAAAAGGATGGTTACTTATTTTAATCTTCACAGTTTAAACTTGTCCTTCTTGAGAAGGCTTTCTAGAAGGGGAATTTAGTATTGAGATCAAAGTCTTTGGTCACTGTAGCTATATTTTCACTGGTGGTACTCTAGAACAAGTAATGCTCTGAATTTTGATGACTCCCTGTGGTATTGCCTTGGTAGACTTGAGTTAATATCCAGGAGAATTCTCTAGATAACTGGGGATAGTCTTTCACTCTATGTACTGGGCTGCTGGAGTTGGGGGAGGAGTGATGTGTGATGTGGTACTTTCTCATGGCCATCAGTGACAGGTCATACTTGAAGCTGGGCTAGTGTCACCCAATGTCAGTGGTGACTGTTGCCAGGCTACCTCTAATGTCTATTCAAAGTCAGAACTACCTCTTTAGTTCATCAGGTGGTGAATCCTGCCAGGATGAGGTCCTTCCCTTCAGGAGGCAGTTTTCTTTCTGGCCCATTTAGATCTAGAAATGCCTTCTCAGAATTAGGGTTTCAATGGAGGAGCTTCAGGAGTCTATTTGTTGTTTTATTTTACTGTGGCTAAGTTGGTATGCAAGTTGTAAAACAAAGTCCTCTGAGCTCTTCCCTTTCCTTTCTCCAAATGGAAGAAGACTTCCCCTAAGCCACACTGTCTGTCATTGGAGAAGGGGGTGATACAAGGTGGCTTCGCTGAAGCCACTAGTGTCTCACTGGGTCACACACATGGCAAGTCCATTGGCTTTGAATCAGACATCTATAGAAATTGCCTAAGGACTGCAACCTTTGTGGTCTGACTGACTTGTGAATTTAGTCCACCCTCCAGGTTGTTTTCTTATCAGTGGTTGGTAAGGCTAGCTGTAACTAACTCCTATTTGGAGTGAAGGATTTCTCTCTGTCCAGCCTAGATTGTTTCCTCCAGGAGTGTTTCCCCAGGAGAATTATGCCCTATGATACATTCTCCTATTTCAGCCCAGCCCTGAGTTTCAGTGCAAAATCTTATAATCATTTCACTCACCTTTCCCTGGGCACACAGATTCTCTCTCCACTCAGAGTGGACGTGTGGCACTTCTGGGGATGGGGAACTGCTGGCATCAGCAATGCAAGACTATTTTTTCTGCCCCTTTGAATGCTTCTTTCCTTGATATAATGTTAAAATCAGGTATTTTAATCACTCATCTTATTTTTGGTTCTTCTCAAGGTGCTTCTTTGAATAGTTTTGAATTTGGTGTTCATATAGAGTGATGACCATTGGGGGTTTCTATTTAGACATCTTGTCCTACCTACTCTTCCAGAATTAATCTTTGATGAAACATTATGAGATTACATACCAATTCACTATTACACATACAGATACAAAGAGAATAATTTCCTTTATATTTTTAGAATGATACTAATTATGTATCCTCTCAATCTTTTTTCTCTTCTTTTTCTTCTAGCTCTGTCCCTCATCTTTCTTTCTGTCTCTCCCTCTCTGCCTTCCTGTCCTTGTCCTTTTCCAGCCCTGGACCAATGCACTCCCTGATCTGAGCCTGTAACTTTAAGAAATGATGGGAGCATCCTTCCATAGGTGACTTGGTGAGCTTCAAGTTGAGACTGTGTATAATATAAAATGTTCCCTTTAAACTTATACCTCTCCATTGTGATTTTAAAATTCGCATTATCATTTTAAAGGATTAAATTTATTTGGCAGTTCTTTCAGGATTCTCCTCTTAAAATCACTTTGGGAATTAAAATATGCATTTGGTTTCCAAATTGGACCAACTTGGCACCTTCAGCACTAAATTATACTGAGATTGCTTCCCTCACCTTCTTCTTGCCACGCCAGTTAATTCAGAGAAGGAATAGATCTCATAGACTATAAAGAGGTCTATTCAGAGATCTCTCCTATTCTGTTTTAAGGGAGAATTTCATTTGACAAGTTTGGCATGAATGTTATCAGTCAACTAATAATTAATAAAATGTGGACTAGAATAAAATTAATCTTCAGAGTCCTGGCAAATCACTTGTAGTTCTGCTAATAAGGATTCAGTGTGCATGGAAATCTTGCTGTATACTGAATACATCTGTTCATTGTGTAGTTAACCTGATTTTCCTAGCCCACTCTACTCATTGGCATTGGATTTAACTATGATGCAGTGATGTTGGAGATAATTACCATCCTCGTTAGACTCTCAAATACTCAGTAGGCTATCCCTTGCCCTCTTGTAGGTAGACAGACTTTGTTGTTTGGACTAAATGTGTAAGGGCTTATTTTTAAAATATTGGTCTTATTACTTTAAATGCAGAAGTACCAAGGAGACATGACAAAGAGGAAAAATAAAATTTCTGCCATAATGTTGTTTTACATCTGCTGTCATTTTGACATGGACTGTTCAAAGGTTTTCTTCATGCATACTTATAAATAGTTATAATGATAATTTTGAATACAGATTTTTGTCCTTTGTACAATTTCAGAAACACTTTCATGGTACAACTTGGAATTAATAACGTATCAATATTATATTATCTAACTAAGAGATATCATATACTTTGCCTAAACATGTCCTATTGTTGGATATTTGGGCTACTTTCAACTCCTTGAGGTTTTAAATCACATAATGAATAGTTTTATGCATAGATATTTTGCTTTATTTTCTTAAGAGATTGACAAAGTGGTAGTATCACTGTTTGACTTTTGAATGGTTGAGGTTAATAACATTCTTCTTCTGCTTGAAGTGCCATGGAATTTCAGAAAGAAAGAACTGTGAGATTACATGATAATTCTATAAGAGCATTATTCAATTGGATGGTTTCAAATGCCCTTTTTATTTCCCCTTTCTTAGAGCCAGTTGAATCATTTTTATCTGTAGAAATATCAATAACAACAGCAACAACGATGTAGAGCTCTTACACCAATATGCAAAGCCCTTCACTTACATTTTTTAATCTCTACATCAATCTCATGAGATAGATATTATTATTACACCTACTTTACAGACGAAGAAAGAAAGGTACAAGATGATTAGGTAACCTCCTTAAGGTCACATTCAGTCAATAATAAGGCTGATATTTGAACCATATCCTAGTGATGCACTTCACAGCTTCCTTATGTGGACTTTGTACAAATCCATCTAATGGACATAGTTTTTCACATTCTTGCTAAAAAGTACCCACATTCCATGCTATGCATGTTTTAAATACTCCCACTGTTTGTTGAAGTTAATAAATAAATTAGGATGACAAAAAATTCTGCCAACATAGTAATCACTTAAAGAGAAATTGGATGCAATTTAGTAATACAGCATATGTTTCTTGGTATCTGTGTGGCTAGACTGAAAAGTTCATGACCAAAAATCCATGTATTTTGTGTCCATTGCTACATTACTAATTTCAAGCATAGCATTCATGCACTGTGTTGAATGAATAAATATTCCATACCAAATACTAACCAATTCTTTCAAAGTAATTTGCTTACTCATAGTAATATACTTGTGCCTTCACCAAGTATACCTGTGTGTTGCTCAGAGTTTTTATATTCTTTAAATCATTTTTATCATATTAAATTATAATAACTAATTGTGGATTGCACAATCTGTCCCTTTGAAAACAAAACAAACAGTTAAAGTAAAAACCATGACTAAATAGAATTATGAAAAACAGAACCTACATAGATACTTGTAACTAGTAAAAAAAAGTGAAAAAATTTAAATCCTGTAGAATAAAAGTTAATAAATATTTAAATAGATACATAAAGTGTAGCAGTGCTATGGAGTCAAATGCAATCCCACTCAATTCTTAAAATGTTAGATAAATTAAATCGTAATTGTAAACCACTAGTACTTGGTTTGAATAAAAGATAGTTCACTATTCCTCTGACTGTTGAAGATATGATTCCAGAGAAGCAAGTGTACTTGCTGAAAAGTGGGTGAATCTTTAAATAAGCCCACAGCTGGTGAACATACAACTCTTCTCTGAAATGTAAAGGTAGTTGAGTTGTCACTATAATTTTTGATTACTTCAGTCCAACAGAGTTCTTTACTTTGAACTCTCACAGAAAGTATATAATATACTTTAACTTGACGTTATTGATATTTTAAATAAATGAAGGTCTTGCGTACCAACTATTTTCTTAATTGGTGAAAGAGGATCCTTCTTTGGGTTATACATCTTTGTTGATATTCCACTTCCCTATGTCTGTTTTACTAGTTAAAGTATTTTCCTACTATCTCAGAGAAATAATAGAATAGTAACTTCATCCACCCTCAAACTGTAGAAATGTTACAATTACCTCCTGACTTAATATATTGTTAATTTTGATAGAAAAGGAAACATCTTGATTATTTATTTCATAATAGCACTGGTATTTTGCTTCCAAGTAATACTGGGTACTGCTTTTTATGGCTTAATGAAGTTTCAGATTAATAGGAACTTTGCATGTGAATACATACCATAGAGTTGTATCATTTGTTCAAACACAACATTCTTCTGGTTCCTCACTGACATGTGTTTCAATGTTGACATTAGGAGACTTTCTCCTCCTGCATGTCGATCCCCACCCTTAGCTTTAGAAAAAAATTTTCTTTATTGATGAAACCAGACATTCTGGATCTAGAGTTCACAGATTTAGCCTTGTGTCAGGTGTGCTCTGTTCCCCTGAGCTAAGCTCTGCTGATGCTGAGGTCCTGATCCCCTGAGCTAAGCTCTGCAGGTGCTCTTGGGCTGCTGTAGTTGGGCCTCCACCATGAGGCCTTAGACCCCCAAATGCTGGCTATTCTTCTGATTGGTTTGATTTTTGCTCACTGCCAACAATCAGAATCGCTTGATGATAAACTCTGCACACTTGTTGAGCTTTTGCCTGTCTTCTTTTCCAGGACATCTTAAATACTTAGCACCTGTCTGCCCGAGCTTCCTAGCCAGCCCATCTTTCTTCAGTTTGCTGGGAGGCTTTTCCTTACGTCCTCTCCACTGTCCTGTCCGGGCCTGCTGGAACAGCTTAGCATCTGTGTTTGGTCTCTTCCCAACTGGCCATTTGTATTACTGACAAAATCCTTGTCCCGAAGCAAAAAGAGTGATATACCACGTACAGTTGAAATATGCGAGAAGCCAAAGGCAGTGAGTATATAATATTTAAAATATTTAAAATCAAATGTTTTCTTCTATCTTAAGTTACTTTAAACTATAATGAAACAAAGCCTTTTTCATTAAAGACAACCCCAGCCAAACCTTTTGTGTATGTTCTACATAGAAGTCTTTGGTTTCAGGCAAACTTTGTAGTCAAAGTGAAATTGGATTCTTTTTCTTATTTGGGGGGATAGATTTGGTGCATAATCATTAGTATTTGGGAGAGAATTTTATAGATTTTAACATGGGAATGTTCCCCTCTCACAGTATTTTCTATCTTTGCTTGAATTTCAAGACCTCTCCTTCACTGACTGCCATCCTGCTGTCTGGCAACTCTTGACTACAGCACTTCAGCACAGCTTTCTTTCCACCCACATCCTAAGAGAAGATGCTTCTTCCTTTGCTCAATACCAATGAGCCAGTTACCCGTGTTAGCTATGGCAGTATTTTCTATTCATTTTTTTTCTGAAATTGGAGATTCCTGTCTTGACTCAGGCCAGTCCCCGTATAAATATGTGTTGTGGGTCTTGATGGGAATGACAGTGGAGAAAGGGTAGAACTGGATTGTATAGAATACACATGGGAATAGTGCTTGTGATGACGGTCAGTGATGTCACCTCTATATGAAGGAAACGCTTAATTATTAAAAAAAAAATTTAAATTGATGGTAAAATTGTATATCTCTATGGTGAACACCATGATGTCTACATATACATATGTTTTAATTATTCTTAATGAAATAACTCTCCTGGCTGGATTCTCCTTTATTTGTTATACTTCCTTATCTACTGATGACAGATTATCAATTGAATGATATATTTGTGGGAGTGGTATTTTCACTCTTCTTATTCTTATTTGGTGTTTTGATTTGTCTGACAAGAACAACAATTTTCCTCTTGAATTTATATATGTGTCTTCCTCATTTTCTGTGTTCATATTTAGAGGAAGAAAGTCTATGGCTACTTGTGGAAAACTTTCTGTCATGTGTTAACCTTTAGTAAACCATTGAGAATGGAGCCTACTTTGTCACTTTAACCACAGTTAAAGTGCCACAGTTTTGTTTGTATTTTTGAGCATTGGAATGGGAATGAGGCCAAATAAACTAAAGCAGAAAAATTATTTAATCAGAATTGCCTAAAACTATGGTTGCCCTTACCTTCTGGTGTCTGAGTGGTTGGAGGAAGGGGTTTATTATCCAAACATCAATTTCTCAGCCCGAAGTGATTTAGATTTAAAGCAGAAGTCATACCCTTCTGTAATTAAGGAAGTTTGATCAATGATTCTGACATTTTTACCTTTTCACGATTGTGAACAAGAAAATCCAATTTTAAGATTTGCCCTTTAAGAAATTAAAATATTAAAAATTAATCTGATTGAATATAAAAAAGAAAATTTCAGATGTCATGCCATTCAACAAAATTTCAGATGTCATGTTCCCTTTTTCCAGGTCCTGACATACTGTGAGTACCAACTGGAATATTTTGATAACACAATGATAAAACCTTACAATAAAAAGTTAAAAATCTTGTCAAATATTTTCAAATAATTCCATACAAAAAATGGAGTTGAAAAAGAAAGGCAACCTCTGATGAATAAGTATTGCCAATTTAAAAGATTTCCCTAAAGTACTCATTTCATGAAACTTTCACGTGTTATGTATCAGGTAGTGAATCCTAATTTTCTGATACAATATTTGAATTATAATTTTACATATGGAATATTTGTGTACTTTATAAAGAATTTATTTGGTAAATGATGTTGTGGCTCATATTTAAAACAAAAACATTTCTAATTCAATAATAATTTTGGACTCACTTAGGACTCCTGTGATCTCAGATCCTGCCCACTAATTTGATTCCAGACCCTTACTCCCATGACCTGACAGTTTTCCCCTCACTTTGAGAGGTAAAGAGGTAAAGCATAAAATGATAAAAAGAAGATAGACTTTGGAATTATAACAAAACAAGGCTAAATTTTGTCTTTGACTCTTACCAGGAATGTAATAGTGGTAAATTTACCAGCTCTTAGTTCAGTAAAATTTTTCTCATGTTATTATTGCTATACTTTAATGAGAACATCCTATGTGCTGATATAATAATAGTATATTGGTCTTTTAAAACAAATAATAAACATTATCTCATTTAATATTCATAAAGCCACCATGAGATGAATATTGTCATCTACATATTATATGAATCTTAGGAAATTGAATCTTAGGGAGGCTAAATTATTCTTTTAATTTATACAGCACATGCCAGCATCAATATTCAAACTCAGACCTTTATTTCTCTTTCTGACAAATGTTATCATATTACTTTTATTTGGCAAAGTTGTGAGAATTTAATGAAATGATGTAGTGTATATCTAGGTACTTAGGAAATGCCTGTAAATACTGGAATCATGTTAGCTACTTCCTTCCTTTTTTCTAGTCACTGTCTGATTCCTGCATTTTTAGCTTCTTTTTATTTATTTAATTTTTTTTAGCTCTGCTAGACTTCTTTTCCTCTGATATTTCTAGTGTTGCTGTCCTGCATCAGGAAATGATTGTTTTCATCTTGAATTGTTTTCCCTGGCTCTCCTTCCCACCCCTCTCTCCCTTTTCTCTTACTAACTTACCCTTTGAAGGCTAAAAGCTGGCCTTGGCCACCTGATCACCCCTGTATCCTGCTTCTCAGGAGCTTAGACTAACTCCTTGTAACTTACGAAGTTTTCGTTTCTTTGCATCACTTTTAGGACCCTCTCTAAAGTGGTTGTGTACTGACTTTCCCAATTCTATTATACTCCATAGCAGCAAACTAAACTATTCTCACCTGAGCAAGGAGTATATATATGAGGACTTTTTGCCTTTCTAATTCTGCTCTATCATTTCTAACTGATATTTCTTCCTTTTCCCTCTCTACTTTTGTTGTCGCCTATAATTTCCACCCACAAGTCTCACTACATATAAGCCAGTGGAAAACTACCCATTGCATAATGTCCTGTGTTTAGCCAGAATCTTCCTTCTCATTCCCCTTCTTACAACCCTCAAAATTTTAGTTATTTTTTCTCATAATAAAATTGTTTTATTCCACATCTTTCTCTAGTGTTATGTTTATCTCCCTTAAAGAAGAACACCATGGTTTGTTTATTATTTCTTTTCTTAGCAGTACCAAGTACAATATCTTACATCTAGTAGAACCTTGATAAATTGAATTTAATTAAACAGGTGTTCAAAAGGATGACATTTTTTTAACTTGGAAATAGGCAAAAACAGTTTGAATAATCTGTCATTTAATTGGTTAGGTTGGCCTTAGTTTTCTTATCTGTAGGTGGAGATAATAGTGTATATCTCAGACAATCATTGGCAAAGTTGAGGTAGCATACACAGATAGCATAGACCAATAGCTGACACTATAGCATTTGACATTTGTTAGGTCCTATTCTAAGCACTTTGTATATATTGATTCCTTTAATCTGCATAGTAGTCCTATGAAGTTTGGACTATTATGATCTTATTTTTTAAATGTGCAAACTGAGATGCCACAATGTTAAGTATGTTGCCCAAAGTAAGGCTACTTTTTAAATTGTCCCATCCAAAATTCAGGTGTTGTCAATGTGCAGTGTTAACAGATGGTGCCTTTATGAACTCATTAGGCCATGAGGGCTGTTCCTTCATTGATAGGATGCAAACCCTTTTAAAAGAGCCTGATGCATATTTGGGAGTTCGCTGCTCTGCCTTCTGCCATGGGAGGATGCAGCATCAAGGTGCTTCTCAGATCAAATGCCAGTGTTTGGTCTTGGACTTCCCGGCCTCCAGAATTGTGAGAAGTAAATTTCTGTTCTTCGTAAGTTTCTCAGTCTTAGGTTTTTGTCATACAGGACAGAACAGACTAAGACAGGTACACAGTAAGTGGAAGGAATGGGATTTAACCCCAGGCAGTCAGGCTGTAGAAAGCATGTGTTTAGAATGTCATTTTACTGGCTTATTTTTCCCTCTCTATAAATTGAATTTTTTTTTTTTTTTTTGAGACTGAGTCCCACTATGTTGCCCTCAGTAGAGTGTCACAGCTCACAGCAACCTCAAACTCTTGGGCTTAAGCAATTCTCTTGCCTCAGCCTCCCGGGTAGTTGGGACTATAGGCATCTGCTACAAAGCTCAGCTATTTTTTTGTTGCAGCTGTCATTGTTTAGCAGGACCAGGCCAGGCTTAAACCTACCACTTTCAGTGTATGTGGCTAGTGCCCTACTCACTGAGCTCTGGGCACCAAGCCTGAATTTTTTTTTTTTTTTTAATTGCAATGGGGATTGTTGTAGTCACTCATTCAGTAAGTACCTGTAATGAAGTACCAGTGATCCAGGTAGGATATGGCCTTTGCCTCTAAGGCACTCTCTGTATCATTGCAGGTAGAGCTGGCAAAGGGTGTGAAACAGCCTGTGACCACAGTATTTAGCATACTGTGAGACAACAAGCATATTTACTATTTACTAAGCTTTTTCTTCGTAATGCTTTTTACTATTTAAGAAAAATTTCTTCTTTCTAAAAATGAAATGATTTAGAGAAGTGAGGATGTGAGGTTTAGGGCTCTAGGTTCTAGCGTCTGATTCCCAAAGTGTCACATTTGTGATATCTTTCTCTGTGTTACTTAGCTCTTTACTTTTCCATATCCTAAGGGCTGCTTCTTGGATAATCGTCTGTAGACCACATGAAATCTAGGTAGGAGAGGTTTTGATACTTGCTTATGTGGACGATAGAGAGGAAGATGCCCTATACCTGAAACGAGATGGGGAGTAACACATCTGGCTTCTTGGGCTTGTGTTCAAAAGAGAATGTCAAACAAGGTCAGAGCACTAGCCATATAGCTGTGAGACTCTGTGTGACAGAATTTAGTGTCACAATGGTTCATATTAAGATTGTTTATCATATTCCTATCAACTATCCCCATGATAACAGCAAGCAAATATACAGAAACAAAAATATAATTCACTAGTATTTATCTAGTTTAGGTAAAATCTTTCCTATAGAAAGAGAATCTTTTCTGGCAACCAGCCAGTTATCAAGTACCTGTTTGTCAGGGGAGCTCATTTCCTTTCAGAATGTGATATGTGCAAAAATAAACTTTGGAGGAGGAGGTGAGATGGAAAAGAGAATGACTAAAGAAAAAGGTCTTGTTTATTGTAGGTACCTGCACATCCTTGCCATATGTGTGCTTCCTTTTTATATCACTAGTTTGCATATTTTTCATGGCTTCTGACATATTGATTTGCAATTTTCACACTCAGCCTTTTACATTTTTCTTAATATATAGGTGTTCTTGTCATAGTGAGGAAAGTTCTGCCTGTTGCTTAAGAGGTTTCTCAGAATCAGTGATAGGCTGAGCACTTGGTGATATCTCAGGAGTAGAAGTTTTGACATGTGAGAATCACTCCAAAAGCTGCCCCAGGAGGAGTAGAAACCCTTCCTGTGAAGGTAGTACCTAGATTATGTGTGTCTTCTTTATTTTATTTATTTATTTTGAGACAGAGCCTCGAGCTGTCACCCTGGATAGTGTGCTGTGGCATCACAGCTCACAGCAACCTCCAATTCCTGGGCTCAAGTGAGTCTCTTGCCTCCACCTCCCAAGTAGCTGGGACTACAGGCGCCTGCCACAA
>CAUYON010164642.1:0-38505 GCA_963573935.1 Arctocebus calabarensis | reverse complement strand
GGTGCCTGTAGTCCCCGCTACTTGGGAGGCAGAGGCAAGAGACTCGCTTGAGCCCAGGAATTGGAGGTTGCTGTGAGCTGTGATGCCATAGCACTCTATCCAAGGTGACAGCTTGAGGCTCTGTCTCAAAAAAAAAAAAAAGAACCCAAATAAAAAGAGACATTCAGCATAGTAAACATAACCAGTGAGGGAGGCCCACAGGATCACTCTGCACATTTCTCTACCATCCTAGGGGCCCTTGTTGAGCATAAACCAGCCACCTTCCCAGCGACGTGTGTGGGAAAATGTGCACTCGGATTTATACACTACAGCACCGCCTCTGTGCCTCTCAACAGGAAGAGACATCATCTCTGCCAGGCTCAGGCCACACTCGGGACTGTCCCTGCTGATGGCAGCACATTGGCACAGAAGACTCAACAGCCACAAGCAGTGGTATCCCCAGATCCCCACAAGCAGCTGCAGAAGAGCCCACTGGGACAGCAGAGACTGAGCACCAGCTAGTGTCAAGAAATTCTCGCTAGCTTTGCCAACACATTAGTGGTGTCATAGTCACGACTTTTTATAATTCCACATCTATATTAAATATGAAAGAAGATGATACCTGGGATTTCATTTAAAAAAATTACCATTCCCTCACAAAAACAGGAGGTAGGAGCTGGATGAAGCCACACGAGCAAGATGCTAGTGACTGCTGAACTGGGTACGTGAAGTGGGTAGTCTCCGCTTGATGTGAGCCAGAATTTTCCATAAAAGGCCACATTTTTTTAAGTCCACAGACATATTGAGCCCTACATTCACAATGACAGCACAGAACAGCGCTGCCTGCCAGGGGACCCTGGCCCTTCCCAGGGCTCTGCTTGGCAGGACACAACGAGGTTTTTTCCTCCCCTCATGTCCCTCAAAGGTCAAGGGGAAAATGTCAGGGGCTACACATGATGGGCGACCACAGAGCCTCTGCAAACTCCTTACCTGCAACCCACATGTGACACCCTGGCAGTAGCCCCAGGACATCACAGGCCCCGGAGCAGGCAAGGGGACTGAATGGAACAGAGCCTACCATCCCTGACCGCCCCTCCTGGTGCTGGGCCACACTTCAAGGGAAGGGGCCACCCTTCCCAGAGGGGCAAGAAGGGGCCATGGCTGAGTTCTATCGCCCCTGGGCAGCACGGGCTGTGTTGGTCAGTCGACTGTGCTTTGCTCCTGCCTTCCATCTGCCAGGCGAACCAGAGGGCGCTGTGCCTCTCTCCCCACCCACCAGAGCCTCAGCAGGGGGCAGCAGGCCAGCATCCTTCCCACAGACACCTGCATGGGCGGCACCCCTTGCAGGGGTTGTAAATAAGGAGGAGAAAGAACCCCACTTCTGATCACCCAGGTCTTTAACACATCACTACTGCTTCTGCTAGATACAACTTTGCACCTTAAAACCTCCTTGATTTCCTTTGCCATGGCCCAATGGCCCCAGGAGTCCTGCCCAGTGGGCCGAGCTCTGCGGTCTCCTGAGACCACCACCAGGAGGGCCTCCCGCTGCAAGGTCAGGCAACCCCCACAGATTGTTGGAGAGCCACTTGCCTTTGGAGCAGCTCTGGTCACGTTTTGTGTCTCAAGAGGATCAGACCTTCACCCCAGGGCTACTCCCACCCTCCCCCACTCCTCCAACTCTGGGACAGCCAAGGGGAGTGGAAACCTGGGGACAGTGTCCCTGTTGTGGGGCCATCCTCAGTCCCCAGGCCATGCCTCACAGAGGAAACCAGGACACAAGACGTCACAGACACACTTCAGAGTGAAAACAGATCTTGTCCTTCACTTAGAGTCAGTTAAGTCGAAAGAAAAATCATGATCCAAATAAAAATGTTTAAATGAGAAGACAGAAAATCTTCCTACACCAGACATCAAGCTCAATTGGGGAATTAACCTGGCAGAGGCAGGAAAACCATAGAGGTCCCTCATTCGGGAGATAACGTTCAGTAATAGGCAAGACGAAGCAAGCTGTGCCGATCACTCCATCCACACTGAACATCCTGGAGGACAGGGTGAGAAGGGCACCGGCAGACAGGGAAGGGACACAGGCCACCTCCCCAACCCCAGCATCACAGAACCATCAAGAAAATCAGAATGAGGCTCTCAGACAGTCAGGAACTTGGAACTCGCTGAGCGAACCACGAAACCCCAAGGCAGCCAGGACCACCCTTCAGGGGTGGACACGTGAGTTTCCAGGCCTGGGCCCTTTGGGCTCTCACGCTGGGGCCGACCCTGTCGAAGCCCTTCCCGACTCCACCTGACGTGTCAGTGTCCCTGGGCCTCAGATGCTGCAATCAGCGGCCAGGACCCAACCCGGACAAAGGGTCCCCACGTTCTCCCCCCAGTCCCAGGCGCCCAAGGCTGCGCAGCCCCTGCCCATTGCCAGCCCATGCTCTGGAAAACAGAGCACAACTAAGCGCAGGGAGCCACACGGAGCCAACCCTCAGGGTTTACCTTGTTTTCACAGTTTAAAGGGCTTTATAAATTGAGACAAAATCCACTAGGGTCAGGCGAGCTGGGCGACACTTATTGCATACAAGAATGTTAAAAAAAAAAAAAATCACAGTTTTGATAGTTCTGCAAAAAAAAACTTAGCAAATTTACAACAAAACTGTCAAGTAATTAAGGCAAGACACTTCACACATGAACTTAAACTGCTAATTAAAATCCCCTCGCTTAATTGACTACATTTGCATATCATTCAACTTGGGAGTAGAGTTTTTTTTAATGGTTTGGGCAACATGGTAGTAACGCCAGAAAGCAGGGAGGCAGCAGGTGAGGAGGAGCGAGGACGCCGCCTGCCGCACCCAGGACCAGGTGCGGGTCCCCACCTCTCTCAGGCCTCCTACCCTAGGCCCCTCTACAGCAGGCCCCTCAGTGCAGGGAGAGGGCAGATGCCAGGCCCTCACCAGCACAGACCCCACGGCCTGGCCTGGCAGCAGCGCTGAGTCTAAACACATCTTTCACTAGGTCACTGGACATTTGGCAGCCCACATGGCTCGAGAGACACAAGCACTCTCAGCGCCACAGGAGCACCCATGCACTGCCCACGTGGCTGCCTGCTCCACCCGTAGTGCACTCCCCTCCAGACCAGGGCTCCAAGTCCAGACCCCACTTGCCTCCAACACAGGAGTCTCTCACCCCAGTGCCACAGGCTCTCATCACCTCCAGAGAGGAAGCCCTAGGGCTGCCACCACCCTCAGGCATCAGGGACCAGTGTGGCAGGAAGTTCCTGTGTCCAGGGGTCCCACGAGTGCCGTGGGGGGCCAGACAGGGCTGCTGCTACCTTGCAGGGCAGCATGGAAACAACATGTTCAGAGCACAAAGGCCCTACTCGGCCTGGCTGCCGGAGGAACCACAGCCAAGGAAAGCCAGAGTGCCAGGGCAGCTGTGACCCTCGTCCACTGCCATGCACAGACAGCAGTCTAGGGGGCCAGGCAGGGAGACACAAGGACAAACTGCTTTCCAGGAACAGTTTGAGCTCCCCAAGTGACATAACTCCTCTTGAACAAGCCTCTAGGGATCGGCAGAGGCGGAATGGGACCCAGAGACGCCCACTCTATCCTGCCCTGACCACACTGGGCCTTACCAGGCATGAACCACAAGGCTGGCCCCAGCACAGCACCTGGCAGACAAGCCCCTCATACCACATGCACTGGACTTCTAAACACCAGCCTCTCCAGGCAGGTCAGCTCCTTCAATTCCTGTCCTGGGGGGGAGGGTCCAAAAGGCCTCCATTGACCTCCCCAGAAGGCACAGACCTCTGAGGACCCCCACGGATGGAACTCAGTGCAGGGCATGAGTTAGGAAGGGGAGTGACCACATCTGAACGTGGTCAGTGCCTGGGCCCCCAGAGCACTGCATGCCACATACCAGCAAGTCCCAACAAGACACCCTTGCCAAAAATATCAGGAAAAAAAAAAGTAACATTTTGGCTTGGCGCCCTTACAATACCAGCCACATACACCAAAGTTGGCGGGTTCAAACCAACTAACCAACCCCAGCCAGCTAACAAACAATGACAACTGCAACAAAAAACAGCCAGGCCTTGTGACAAGCACCTGTATTCCAGGCTACTTGGGAGGCTGAGGCAAAAGAATCTCTTGAGCCTAAGAGTTTGAGATTGCTGTGAGCTGTGATGCCACAGCACTCTACTGAGGGCGACATAGTGAGACTGTCTCAAAAAATAAATAGAAAACAAACAAACAAAAAAAACCACTGGGCGGCGCCTGTGGCTCATCGAGTAAAGTGCCAGCCCCATATACCAAAGGTGGCGGGTTCAAACCCAGCCTCGGCGAACTGCAAAACAGAAAAATAGCCCGACATTGTAGCAGGAGCCTGTAGTCCCAGTTATTCAGGAGGCTGAGGCAAGAGAATCGCCTAAGCTCAGGAGTTGGAGGTTGCTGTGAGCTGTGATGCCATAGCACTCTACTGAGGGCGAAAATGTTGAGACTCTGTCTCTACCAAAAAAAAAAAAAAAATACCCTTGCCTCTGCTGGATCCTGGCCTGTGCCCATCAGGACAAGCCTAGCCCGAGGCCACTAGCCTGAGGTACGTGAGACTGTAGGAGTCAGTTTCCCACAGGGGCCATTTCTTTCAAAGGATGCCACAGTCAGGGCCTGTCTAGGCTAGACCAAAGCCAGGAATAACATGAGCGTGCACCACCAGCCACGGGTAACACTGCAGTGTGTTCTGAGCACTCCATTGCAGACCCAAGGTGGGAGCACCTGAGTCGGTCCTGAGTGGACCACTTTCTAACAAACACAAAAGGGGCAGGAAAAGACAGACACCTGAGGAAGACCCTACCTCTGCTCCTACAGAGAACCACATTCCCTTTTCTAGCCCAAGAACACAGCTGCTGATGACCATGACAGCCAGTGGCCTCAGGACCCACTCAGCTCAGCAATGACCAGTTCCAGAACAGCCCCATACACGACCCCCAGAGCAGGGTAAGAGTCACACCTGGACTTCCCAGTCCACTGCCTGCAGCTGCAAAATCTTGAAGCCAGAGCACTCTTTGAATCTTTGTAAGTCAAAAAGTAACATCAGGGCAGCGCCTGTGGCTCAAAGGAGTAGGACGCCGGCCCCATATGCCAGAGGTGGTGGGTTCAAACCCAGCCCTGGCCAAAAATCGCAAAAAAAAAAAAAGTAACATCAGACCAGACGTAAATGCCAAATGCCAACGGAATTGGCAGAATCTCAGTTACTCCCAGGTTCATGCCAACTCCTCTCCTGAGGCCCTTCATCTGTCTCTGTCTCCGCCCAAAGACAGGAGAATTACTTAAATAAAGCAAAGGCCAAAGCAGGACCCTGGCAGTGTGGGTGCTCCGCCCACTCAGTCCTTCTTCCAGGTATCAGGAGCGTCCCCATTCCCTCATTTAAAGTCCACGCCCGAATGTGCTCTGTCATTTTAATAAATAGTAGATGCCTGTGGCAGCACATCCCAGAACTGCAGGACACCCCTATCCCCAGCTAGGAATGCACTGGAAGACAGGCCTGCTGGGACAGGCTCTCACACCCACAAGATGCTGCACTGGAAGCTGTCGCCCACCAAAGTTCCTACCAGGATGTACCAAGCGCTCCCCTGGGGTGGCCCCAGGTAGCCTCAACAGACAGCAAGGCGGCACCTGGGCTCCAGAGCAGTGACCGAGCCCTGAGCAGTCAGGTGGAGGCAGACCTTGGTGAGGTTTGCCCAGGCAAGAAGGTGACCTCATGGACCCCACCACCACACGTGGCCCCCAGGGACACCATCCGTGATTGTGCTGGACACTGACCAGAACCCACTTCTGCCCATGCAGGTGATGGCCAGGGCAGGAAGGGGCCAGATGTAAAAGGTCAGTCTCCAGGGCTCCCTCCAGGACCCCCACCCCTGCCCCAGGGGCCGGCAGTCAGGAGAAGAGCATTTTCCTTCCTTCTCAGTTCTCCCAGATCTTAAGAAAATAATTCAGCCTCTGTATTTTGACTCAAAACAAAGAAACTTTTTAAAAACATTTCAGTTTAAACTTGCATAATTCTTCCAATGGAGAAACCCTCCCCAAACTTTCGCAATCCTTAGAAAGAGACACATTATTGCCACAGAGAGCCCAGCCGGTGGTGGACACCTCCTGCCAGACGGCCAGGGCGCTGGCCCGGCACTGCCACCTCCTCCCGAAGGCCCCGCCTGGGCGCGGCGCAGTCCCAACCTGGGCTCCGGGTAGGGCCGGGTCACAATCGGTCCAGACTTCCTCACATGCAGCATCCTGTCTGTCCCTGAGTCTGAGACAGACACTACACCAACCGGCTGCGGAAAAGTTGGGAAACAAGACTAGAAGTCAGTGACCTTACTCCCCCACAGCTCCATGCTGCCCTGCACTCAGACACAAGTGAGGGTCACTCAAGGAGCCTGCTGCCCCAGAAGGCCATAGAGGGGCTCAGCCTGGGTCCCAGAAAGACCAACATGCCAGGAGAGTGACCTACACAGGCTCTGCTCCCTGCAGAGGGGGAAGGAGGGCACCGGGCAGGAGTGGGCAGGGTGGGCACCCAGGGCCCCTCCACCCTTCCTGGCTCCATGGGGCAGACAGGAGCCCGAGCCCACTCTTGAGTCACTGTTTCTCCCCTTGCAAGACCCCACTGGCCTTCCTTCTGGACTGAGCAACCAACACAAAGCCCCAGGAAGCTTGGGGAGGACACATAGCAAGCCCCTCTGACACAGGCCCCCAATTGCGGGCATCCGCCTGAGTGCAGGCCCAGACACTGCAACAGCCGCTGTCTTGAGGGGTCCCGGAAAAAGCAGGTCAGCTCCAGCTCCTGATGCTGCCCCTTCCCGGGGTCACTCTGGCTTGTAAGAACAAAATGCAACTTATTTGCAGGATCCCAAAGCCCAGCACCCCCTTCCTGGCCAGGTGTCTGCCCCTGACCAGTGACTGTCCAGTGGGGTGGCAGGCAACTCACACCAAGTGACCATCAGCCCTTGTCCCCTTAAGGGGCACCTCGACCCACACAGAAAACAGCAATTCCACCTCATAGGCCCCTCTGGGAACGGGGCATCTGAAGGGCAGAGAACAACGACCTGCACTACGCAAACCTCCAGTCAAGGAGCGTTCCAACCACAGGCAGCAGCTGAGAGAAGGCCCCGTCGCTGAGGCACCACCTCGTCGTCAGCCTGAAAGGCCAGCACTCAGCTGCCCAGCAAGACGTCCTGTGGGACAAGGAGCCGCGTCCTGGGCAGCAGGCCAAATGGCAGCGCACACTGCCACACTGTCTCCCTTTCAGAGAGTGCCCGACCACAGACGGAGGCCCATCCAGACCAAAAGCCATCAGACAACTCCAGAAAATGGGACAGAGCGCCCCTGGGCAGAGAAGAGGGGTGGGGCAGGTAAGGCTCAGAGGTGCCTCTTTGCTGTGTTTCTCAGCAGCAAAACCTGTCCACACCCCACCATGGTCAGATATAACACCCAAGACCAACAAGGCAGTGGCCTCCGGTTTATCTAAGGAGAATAAGGTAGAGAGCGAGCAACATGTTCAGGTCACAAAGCCAGAGGGAGACAGAATGGGGAGGTAAGAACAATTCCACCAGCCCAGGACAGAGGCCACAAGGGTCCCTGAGAGGTAACGTGCCAGGAAGCCGGGCAGCCCGCCTGGTCTTTCAAGTTACACCACAGGAAGAAAGCTGGGCCTGATGGCCACCAGACAGGGTGGACAGTTCCTCTGCCCTCCATGCCATCGGAGCACCACTGAGGACTGCTGCTGACATGCTAGGGCCTCCAGCCTGGCTGTCCGCCCACAGGGTTTCCGGGGCTGGAAGCTGGAGCCCCACCTCCGGCTCGGTTCCACGCTGGGGCAACCACAGGAAGCATGACCCCACCATGGCCAGGCTGCTGACAAAGCAGGACAAGCTAAGGTAAGAAGGGCGTCAGGGACCCTGGGGAGATCACGGGCCTCGCCCCACCACAGTGGCAGAGAAGCAGTGACCCTGTCCACTCTGGTAGCATACAGTGCCTTGCAAGCACCTAGAAGGCATCCAACACCCTCCCCTTCAGCAGAACCCAAGCGCCTGCTGGGAACAGCAGGCCCCGCAAAGATGGTTCCAGTACATTCTTTGTTCCTCTGCCCTCGTCCTCAGTAGATCAAAAATATTAAAATAAGCTACAAAGGAAGTGAAAAAATCAAAATCTATCCCAAGAATGAGCTATCAAGAGGCAAGTGTGAGGAGCCCCTAAAGACCAGCAGGGGCTGGGGGGCTTCCTGGCCACTCCCTCTAGGACAAGGGGTCGGCAGCATGTGTCCACGCCCACCCTGGCATTGACATTCCTTCCCACGTGGTGCCCTGTGCATACACAGACAAGCAAGTGTAGGGTCTAGGAGAGTCTCAGGGTGGCTGTGGGGCCCAGAACTGCCAACTACAATCACGAGTCATAGGTGGGAGCAGCCCCTGCCCACTGCACCATGCCCAAGCCACAGAGCAGGTGGGCAAATGCCCCACCAGAAGGATGACGCAGCCCTCAGTCCCGTGTCAGAAAACACTCAGGAGCCGGCAAATGTGCAGGGACCCAGGCTGAAGCCGTGAGTGCCAGGGCAGGGTTGAGCTGCCCCTCAGGCCAGAGACCCCAACCAGTCACTCTGAGCATGTCCCCTCATGGCTGGGGAGCCCTTTCTCATTCAGTAAATGAAATTTCAGAGCCACACTAGAAACCCCAAGGGGAAAGGCAGCCCCAGAGTATCAGTTGAAGTGACTGGAGGAAGCTGCAAGTCAGCCCCATGACAAGATCAGGCATTCCGAGACCTAGGACCTTGGCACCCAGGACTACAGGGCTTGCTGCAAGGTGGGGAGAAACCAAATTACCTGGGCATCACTGGGCCATAGCTATGACAAAGAGGCTTAGCCAGCCACTGCACCAGCCCCAGCAAACCCCAGGAAGACAGAAAGACCACAAATACACATGGCCCAGAGTCGGACAAAAACAAACACAGACACACCCTGCTCAGATGAGATAAGTGACACTCAGGCCACAGACAACCCACACCCGTCTGACCGAGCCCACCACATCCCTACACACGTGGTCTCCTTGGGCAGGGGTGCTGGCCAGGGTGCAGGCACCCCAAGGGAAGGCTCCCCACCTCACAGGGAACACCACCACGTCTGCCCTGGCCCCTCTCCCCATCTGAAGCCCACTGGGGTGTCTACAACTCCGCGGCCAGCATCCTCCTCCGACCCAAAGTGGGTCCGCAGATGGCTGCCACCCTAGCTCTAGCCGGGGGCAGGGACACCATTGAACAGACATGCACACACACGCTTAAGGCCCCCTCTCAACAGAGGCGACAGCCCCTCGTTTCCATCCACAGCCCCTCCTCCCCACGACTCTGACACTCCGCTGGAGGGGCGCCCAGAGAAAACCGGGCTGAAGCATCTATTCACAGATTCAGAAAAAAAGTTTGATGCAATAGCTGAATTAATTAGGCCTCCCAAGAATAGCTGAGCCAATGCAGCATTCTGTGTGTGCAATTTAATAAGCCTGGATATTTAAAAGAAAAGTTACAAATACTCAGGGAGGTGTGCAACGGAAAGTTACCCAGGCCCCCTGCAAATGGTTTCCATGTCCAGAGACCTGGGAGCTGCCCAGGCCGGATCCCACAGATCCTCCAACTGGCAAACAACAACGCCCGGCCAGCGGCCCTCAGCACCGCACCCTTCTGCGTTTCAGAGCAAAGAAGGAAATGGGTGAGTCCCAAACAAACTGTCGGCGGCCAGAAACGGCAACTCTCAAGCCTGGGAGCCCGCTGACCAAGCCAAAGCCCGGGGCCCAGTGGCCCTCACCACTCACACAGTCTTTGGGATTCGTGCAGACCCAGGGAACACAGGCAGGGCTGGGGCCACCAAGTCTGGGTCCCTGCCACGCAGCCCGGACCCCTGGCTTCATCTGCATCCCAAGGCTTGAAGGCACAAAGCAGGGAGCTGGTGGCAAACCAGGCCCTGCCTTGCTGAAGCTCTGCTGCTGGGGGCCAAGGGAAGGCAACCGCCCCCATTTGGAAGTCTGTGAGACTTTGGGGTGAGCAACCTCCATTAGGCCCCAAAATCCTCAGCTAAGTCTTCCAGCCTGGATCCTAGCAGATCTAATATCCCACAGCCCAGAACAGGCCTCTTTCTCAGGGCAAGCACTTAAGGACTGTGGCACCCCCTACCCCCAACCCAGCCCATCCAGCCTATCTGGGTGATGGTTGTGGGTGGGGGAAGGGAAGAGCTTTGTTACCCACCAGGCCTCTCTCCCTGGGGTCACCCCAGGGGTCAGGCAAGAGAACCTTCTCCCAAACCATGGGCCCCTGGCCATGGGAACGCTGACAAAGCCCTACATTTGCTCAGAACAAAGCAAAACGCTGAGACTTCGGGCCAGGCAGCCTTCGGAGGCCAAGCCCGAGGCCCCAGAGGGCCCCCACCCAGGAGGGTCTACCCCAGCTCCCAGGCCCAGGACACTCACCCTGGGTACCCGCCGCTTGTACTTGTTGCCATAGTCGAACTTCTCCTTCACGTCGTCCAGGCAGCGGCCCAGGCGTGCCTGCTCCTCCTTGCCCGTGTAGTCCTGGCTCAGCAGGATGTAGGCCCGCCAGTTGGCCGAGTCGAAGCCCCAGTGGCAAGTCCGGTTCTCCAGGGCTTTGTGCGAGTGCACCACGAACTTGTGTGGCGGGTACATGAGCCGGCAGTCGAGGCACTGGATGCAGGCGGCGCTGGGGCTGCTGTAGAGCTCGGGCACCAGCAGCCCTTTGCACTTGCCGAAGCATTCGTGATACACGCGCACGCTGCGCTCGCTGAGCTCCAAGCCCCGCGCCAGGCTGGCGGCCAGCTCCTTCTTGCAGGGCGGCGGGTAGGCGCCGCCGTAGAGCAGCGCGTTGCACAGGCGCTCGGCGTCCGTCTTGGTGATGAGCCCGCACGAGGGCGCCGAGAAGGGCAGGATGCCCATGACTTTGAGGATTTCCAGCTGGTCGGCCGTGCAGCGCGAGCAGTAGATGTGGAGCTCATCACACACTGAGTTGATCTGCTGCAGTGAGAAGTCGCGCAGCACTGAGTTGAGGATCTGCGGCAGGCACAGCCGCTTCTCACCGCCCACCACGAAGCACGAGATGGTCTCGCCCTCCAACACAGTCTCGCAACGTTCGGTGGAGCGGTCGGACGGCATGAAGAAGGGCCCGGGCAGCACGGGCGTCGGCGGCTGGATGGCGGGCAGGTGCAACACGGGTGGCGGCTCAGCGGCTGCGGGCACCGGCGCTGGCACTGCGGCCGCGCCCGCCTCCTTGGCGCTCTCCTTCTTGTAGGCCTCCTGCGCCCAGCGCGCCGAGAAGGCGGCCGGGCCGCCCAGCGAGCTCATAGAGCTCAGGTGGAACTGCTCCAGCGTCTTCTGCAGCCCCGGGTGCGGCTGGAAGCCGCCCCGGCCGCCCGCCGCCGCCTCCATGGTGCGCTCCGGATTCCCGGGCCGCTCTCGCTCCCGTGCGCCCGGGCCCCCGCGGCCCCCGCCGCCGCCCCGCGCGCCCCGGCGGCGCCCGCGGCCCCGGCCCCGGCCGCCCCCCACCGCCGGCTCCCGACCGATCACGGCCGCGGCCTCGGCCTCTCCCGGGGGCGGGAAGGGGAAGGCGGGCGGGGCGAAAGGGTCCCGCCGCTGGAGCCCGCCGCCGCCCGGGCCCGCCGCCACATCCACGCGCCCCGCGCCGCGCCCGCCGCCGCCGCCCGGGCCCCCCGCGCGCCCCCCGCGCGCCCCCCGGGCTCTCGGCGCGGGGCAGGCCCCGGCGCGCGCCGCCAACGCCACCGCCAACGCTCGCGGGCCCGGGGCTCGCGGGGGGCGCGCGGGCAGGTGCCGGCGCCGCGAGGCGCGAATCGCCGCGGCGGCCGAGGCCGAGGGGCCCGGGAGGAGCGGGGGCGCGGGCGCGGGGCCCGCCGGGCCGTCCTCGCGCGGCGCGCCGCCGCCGCCCCGCTCCTCCCACCGCGCGGCGCCCGCCCGGCTCGTCCCGGCGGCGCTGGCCGGCCGCGTCGCGCCCGCCGGCGGCCCCCGGCCCGCCCGCCCGCCGGCTCCGCGGTCCGCCCGCCCGCGCGCGCGGCTTCCGCGGCGGCGGAGGCGCCTCTGGTCCGCGGCCCTCAGAGCGCGGCGGCGGCGGCGCGGGGCTCGGGGCGCTTGGCGTACATCCTCCCGGCGGCTCGCTCCGGCTCGGACTGAGCGCCCGGCGCTTAGCTCACGCCGCTGCCGCGCCGCCCCGCCCCGCGCCACCGCCCCGCCCCGCGCCGGCCCCGCCTCCCGCGCTGTTTGTTGCCGTGCGTCCGCCTCAGCCCGAGCGCCGGCCAAGAATGTGACCCGCTCCTCGCCGCGCTCTTCCAGGAAAGCGCGCTCCCCGCCCGGACTCGGCCGTGCTCGGCTTCGCTCGGCTGGGACTCGGGTACTCTCGGCCCCGCCCATCCGCGACTCGGCCTCGCTCGGCCCCGCTCGGCCCCGTTCGCCCCTCCCGCACGAAGGACGTTCAGCGGCGGCAGCGGCAGCTGCCGCGGCCGGGGCCCCCCTTCCGGCCGAGGACGCTTACTGCGCGGCTGGGAAGACGCCCGCCCGGCCGCCACCGGGGCCCAGAAACCTACAGGGCTCTGCCACAACCGCAGACCAGCTCAGAGGCGGGTCTGCGCGACAGGGAGGCCTAGCCTCACGCCCTAGGTCTTCCCAGCAAGACAACGCAGCTCAGGGAAGCTACCCAGCACACCTGGGCTCTCTAACACTGAGACGTCAGGGGAACCTGGGATCCTACATATAGGGAGGAAGCCCCACAATCCTCATGAGGCTACTATGTGCAGGTTAGGATTGCAACACGCAGAGACCCCACTCTGGAGACAGACACGATCAGGATGACCTGGAGGTGCCAGTCCCCCAGCCCCCCAGCCCCCCAGCCCCGGGCATAATTGGCAGGCTGCACCCACCACAGCCAGCAGCCACACCTGACCCTGGCCAGCCTGGGGCCCTCCTCGCTCTATGGGGTGGGGGCTCTCGGCCTAAGATGGATGGCCCTGCGTTGGCGGGAAGACAGAGCTCCCCAGACATCGGTCTCTGCCAGGGGCAGCGCCAGGGTGGCTCCTCGCAGTTCAGCCCCCATGTGTCCTGGTCTACTGTCTGCGTGACTCCCACCTTGCAGCCTGCAGAGCCAGGGGACCACTTACACATCCATCAGGGCGGGGTCATAACCACAGTGACACACTCCATTTGTCCCTCCATGCACTGGCTGTATTGTGGAAGAGAGACAAGCTAGGAAGGGCCACAGGAGAGAAGCCCATGGGCCCCACAGCTAGATGATCTGGCCAGGTAGTCCCCAGAAGAGGCAGCATTCCCCAGAAGCCTGGGAGCCAGCACTTAACACTAGGGACAGCCCTAGCCCTGCTCAATCGGAGGTGGAAGGACAGTCCAGCCAAACTGGGCAGCACCCTTTTTCCCACACTGGCCTGCTGAGAGGGCCATGCCCACTTCAGCCTGGGTGACCATCAGCTGTGACCTGTTCCTGCCTTCCCCAGTAGAGTGGAACAATGCAAACTGGCATTCCTAGGCACAACTTCTGCTCTGGGTACTGCTGAGCATCTCTGCAGGCCCTGGTCACCTCTGAGGCAGGGCCAGGTGACCCTAGGGAAGGGCTTGGATTCAGGGTGCAGGGCTCCATGACCCCTTCCTATGTTGCCATGGCGTAGGGGCATCGTCCTTGTCATCATTGCCCTGTGTCCCTCCCACTCTTCCCAGAAATCAGAGGCCCCAACACACAGCTTCTCTGGATGCTCATATTTAAGAAAACTGCGTACAAAGATGTTTCCTTAAAAAGGATATGTAAAAAACAAAGAAAAGGGACATCTTATTTGTTTTCCCAGAGATGGTTTTGTTGGCCCACATTTTGGACCAAAAAAAATAGTAATGTTGCACTTGCGGGAGTCACTTCCTTCCATCTGGATTTGAATTCTGTAAAACTCAGGCAAGTCGTGATCCAAAGATGGTACCACAGAGCTCAGCCCAGGGCCTCCCAGGAAGCATCTCCAGTCAGGCGAGGAATTCCTCCTGCTGCTTGAGCGGAGGCAGGAGCCCTGGACAGGCCCAGAACACCGGCTCAGGACAGGTAGGGCCTGCTCAGATGCTCTGCTGGGCCCAGGCCAGGAGCTGATGCTTCCCCCAAGCTGCCGAATCACAGAGAAGCAGCGATGTGCAGGCATAGGGCAAAGGTTAGGTGACAGAAGGAGTGTGGGGGGATCAGGTGAGGAGTAAAGGTCCCAAGAAGTGGGGGGGGGGGTCTCAAGGTGCCCTCTGAAGTTTTCTCCACCTTCGGTGGACTCCAAAGCCTTTCCCCTACCCATAAGATGTTGAAGTTTCTGGAGCAGCCCACTCACCACCCCACCAAGGGTCAGAGGTGGCCATGCCTACTTGGAGCCCTCAGGGCCCTGTTTTCTCGGGGAGCACAGAGAGGGACTCCCACCTGGCTTCCTCCTCCCAGCCCCTCCCAGCAGCTGCTCTGGCCAGTCACCAACTTGGACCACCATGCCAGTAGGTGGATGGTGGGGTGGGCTGGCCTTGGCGCCTGTCTGGAGAAGCCCCAGAATGCAGACAGGGGCAGGGCTTCCCTGCACCAGGCCTCCCGACTCGCTCCCTAAGACCTGCCAGGCTGATGGGCTTGGGCAGCTGGTCATGCCTTCACCCCTCGTTGAATAAGCACCACCTACCACTGCAGGCACTGAGACCAGTTCTGCCCTGTGCCCCTCAGTCCCTGTGTGAGAGTTGACAGTGCACTGTAAGGGGCAGAACTGGCCAGATAGACAGACAGCTTCCGGCTGCAGACCAGCTCTGCTTTACCCCGCCCTCCTCTTTGGGAAGCAGAAGGAAAAGCCTTGTGGTAGCCAGGCACAAACTGCCATTATCAGGAAAGTGCTAAGTTACTGTAAAAAAAAAAAAAACTTACTCAAGTAGCATAAGCTTGTAAAAATTTAGAAAAGAGTTTAGTCTTAGTTTGGGCTGCACCAAACACAGGCTTGATACAAAGATTTAAGTGCAAGCAGTTTATTTAGGAGGCAATCTCACATAGCACAAGACAAAGCACCGGGAGCACAATTGCAAAGCCTCTTCCCTCCTCCCTGGAGTAGAGTCCTCAGTTAGAGTACAGGGTGTGGTGGCCTCCCCAGGGGCAGCCCTGAGCAGTCAGAGCCCAAAGGGGTGAGGGATGTTCACTGGAGCAGGGGGATCAGGACCAACCAAATAAGGAAATGTGGCTTGGTGCCTGTAGCACAGTGGTTACAGCACCAGCCACATACACCAAAGTTGGCGGGTTCAAACCCGGCCCAGGCCAGTTAACCAACAATGACAACTGCAACAAAAAATAGCCGGGTGTTGTGGTGGTCACCTGTAGTCCCAGCTACTTGGGAGACTGAGGCAAGAGAATCACTTGAGCCCAAGAGTTTGAGGTTGCTCTGAGTTGTGATGCCCCGGCACTCTACCGAGGGCAAGACAACCCTGTCTCAAAAAAAAAAAAAAAAAAAAAAAAAGGACATGTGTTCCAGTTACAAGAGTCAGATTTCTTATTGTCAGAGAGGGGAATTAAAATATGGCAAGGGAAAAATGAACCCTGTGGTGCTGGGTTGAAATTGCTGATACCCGTGGGATCTCACACATGTCAATATTAAACGAAACTACTGATATAACTGTGCATTTGTGCAAAAATATACTTACATCCTTACCTCTGTGGTCCGAGAGGCCCTTCAGAGGAGGGACACACCAACAGTAATGAGCACACCAAGAACACTGATGTTGGTTTCTAATCTCCATTCTCTGAAAAGGACCAGTGTTTCTCGGAAGAAATGGCTGACCCTAGGGCTGGGAAAAATAGTATAGGACAAGAGCTAAAAGACAAGACATGTAGAAAGGGTGCAGAGGGATTGCTACTGTCCAAATCAGATGTAGCAATGATAGCAACAGATGAAAATAATAGCAATGGGTCATGACCATGGAATAAAAGAAGAAACCATGAGTCTATACACGTTTTAGTATTTACTTATTTAGTTATTTATTTTGAGACAGAGTCTCACCAGGTTGCCCTCAGTAGAGTGTTGGGCATCACAGCTCACAGAAACCTCAAACTCTTAGGCTTAAGTGACTCTCTTGCCTCAGCCTCCCAAATAGCTGGGACTACAGGCGCCCGCCACAACGCCGGGCTATTTTTCTGTTGTAGTCGTCATTGTTGTTTAGCAGGCCCAGGTGGGGTTCAAATCTGGTCTATGTGGCCGGTGTTCTAACCACTGAGCCATGGTTGCCAAGCCACATTTTAGTATTCATTAAAATAAATATCATATCACGGTCAAGTACAGTTGTTTTGGGAGTGAAGGGTAACACTGAGCCTGTCTCTACAAAAAATACAAAACTTAGGCCAGGCAACTCATGCCTATGATAACCTAACATTCTGAGAGGTCAAGGCAGGAGGACCTCTTGAGCTCAGCATTTTGAGACCAGCCTGAGCAAGAGCAAGACCCATCTCTACCTAAAATAGAAAAACTAGCCAGGTGTCATGGCAGATAAGTCCCAGCTACTTGGGAGGCTGAGACAGGAGGCTTACTTGAACCTAGGAGTTTGAAGTTGCAATGAGCTATGATGACACCATGGCACTCTAGCCCGGGTAACAGAGGGAGACCCTATCTCAAAACGTAAAAAATGAATATAGTAAGGAGTTGAAAGTTTGAAGAGAACTATTTTCACAATTTAAAAGTATCTCCCCACAAAATATTTATTTGTCACTAAGGGGGGAAAAGTTAGTTCCAGTAGAGATCTGGTTGACACTACCTTAACCAAGAGATCAGAGTGGACCCTGCCAGAAACTGGATCAATTGAAATCCTGCCCACCTGCCAAAGTGGGGTGAGCTGCGCACAGCAGCATGCCTGCAACTTTCCTGCCAAAGAGGCATAAGCAACATCTAAATGGGATGAGACCTCAGACAAACACATGCAGGGACTCTTTCCAGAAGGCCTGGCCTGGATGCTTTGCAGCCATCAGGGTCACAGCGGTCAGTAAAAGGCTGAGGAATGTTCTGGCCTAAAAACTCAGTATGCCAGCCATGGGCCTTGTTACCATAAGAGACATTACTGGGACAATGAGAAAGCCCAGGACCTGCCCAGAACAGTCACATTGGGGTGTCTAAGAGAGTTTCCTTGTTTTAGAAAGTGTTGGTAACAGACTCACAAACACTTCAGGGGAAAAAAGTTTTGGTACTATTCTTGCAACTTTTCTTTAAGCTTTAGATTGTGTCAAAACGCACATTTTATTTTTAAAAATGCTAGGAGGGGCCAGGCATGGTGGCTCATGCCTATAGTCCTAACGCTGTGGGAGGCTGAGGCAGGTGGATTACCTGAGCTCAGAGGTTCAAGATCAGCATGAGCCAGAGTGAGCCAGAGTGAGACCAGGTCTCTACCAAAAAAAAAAGCCAGGCATTGTGGTGGGCACCTGTAGTCCCAGCTGCTTAGGAGGCAAAGGGCAAGAGAATCACTAAAGGAAGAAAAGAAAAAACAAAAACAAAAAAAAACTTCAAACTAAGATGAGTGAAAGCCAGTTGAAATTGAAAGCAAAATTAAAAAAAAAAAAATGCTAGGAGGAGAAAGAGGCATGAATTCTCCATTTGGCCCAGCAGAGATTGAGCTGCAGAGTGGCTCCAGCTGAGGCTATGTAAATGCCAGACCTGAGATGGGACCCTGGAGTGGCAGTGCCTTCAGCCACCCAACGCAGGATTCCTCTAGTCCAAGCACGAACAGGTGCTGGAGAGAATGGATATGGTTTTTTAGTGTTCTCTAAAAGCATACAAGGTAGGAAGCTGTACAAAGCCAGAAAGGAAGATCACACCTGAGCCACTGGGGTGAGCATGTGAAGGTGAATGGCAAAAGTGAGGCTTAGGCCTGGCCTCACGTCCACTGAGGGCAGGTGGTTTAGGCTAGCATGGGACAGAGTCATTAGACATCCCTTTCTGAAAGGGGATCTGGAACTCAGCTTCTATAATATCAAGAGCTAAGAAGGTGACATCCAGTCCATGGAGAAGATAGAAAACTGCCTACCAGCTTGGATGTGGAGCCTTGAGAGCAGCCAAGGCAGAAGGACAGAGGGCTACAGGACACCGTGAAACGAATGGAAAGTGGAACTCTGGTGATGGGATCAATCACTGTGTAAGGGTTTGTTGAAGAGGTAAGTGGGATTAGCTTTTAATGCAGAGAAAACTCAGCATTTGAAAAAAGAAAGCGAGGAAAATACGAACTCCAGGAAAAACAAAGAGAAAATCTAAGCAGAGTTCACTGCTTAGCTCAGCAGTGAACAGTATTTATATGGTCATAAGAATGTCAACAGCTTAACCAAAAATGACGAAACGGCTCATTTGGGGAGACAGAAGAAGAGAAGGTGTGGTGGGGCAGGAGGCACTAGGGAAGAGCTAAAAGTCCTCGTTCTCTAGTGACATCTCATCACATGCAAAGCCACTAGGAGCAGAAAGAGCACACAAATTGGAAGTGTGAAGAGAAAAAAGACAAGAAACAGCTGAAACTGTGTGTGATATGCCTGGCATTCTGCTCCAAGGGGCAGAGGCAGAGGGAGCTTGGTGAGTCCTGCAGACATGTTGAAACTGTCCTAACTTTGGGGGTTCTTTTTATTCCTCTCATTTACATATCTGTATTTCTTTAGTAAAATTAAAATAAACAAACTAGAACTCTCAACTAAAAATAAGTAACAAAGAATAATGAGTTCACATTCCCTTCAAAAAACACCACCATCTGGGACATTACAGAATACACTTTGAATAAGTCATCGATTAAAGAAGGACTCAAGATGGAAATCACGAAATGTTTCAAGTTGAATGATAAGGAAAGCACTGTCAATCAAAATTCCTGGATGTAGCTGACTTGGTACTTAGAATTTTATGTCTTCAGTTTCTGTATCGGAAAGCAAGAAAATAGTTTCTGCCGAATAAAGAAACTACAGATATTTTTCATTTTCATCTTTGAAAATGCTAGAGAGTGCTGACCCGCACTCTCTAGTTTTTTAAAGAAGCTGCTTTCAGTTTTCTCTACCTTCCCTGTTGTTTCTTTCTGGGTTGTTCTGGCTGGGAGGGACCTAACCCCACCTGTGGGGTCAGCTGCGCAGCACAGACAAGGGCTACTTGTCCCTCCCCTGGGGTGGTCCCAGAGCCAGGGCCTGCTCAGGGTTATCTGTGGGTCCCAACATCCAGCCAAGACTTGCCTCTTAGGATCAACTGAGGTGACACAAGGGATGTGCTGAGCAGTGTGCCTGGCCATGGGTGTGCCTGTGCACAGTCATGCCCTTATGGTCACTGGGGACCAGAGGGTGGGCCCATTGCGCTGCAGCAGGGGCTGGGCATGTGAGGAGATGACACTGTACCCAGCACTGTGCCCAGCTCCTGTTCACTCCCACTGTGGGCAGTCCTGGCCTCCACTGCTAAAGAAAGCCTGGTGGGACAACCAACAGTGGGGCTGTCCAGCCTCCAACAGCCTGGGAAGAACCAAATGGTCACCGGATCCCACTTCTGGGCCTGCACCCAGGGTGCAATAGGCCCTGCCCCAAGCTCCAGGATGGTATGGCAAAGCTGGCTCTGGGACTACTCCCCTGCAGGAGACCACTGCCCAGCAGCATAGGGAACCTCCAAGTATGAAGGTAGTAGCAGGAGGAGTGAATAGGAACAAGGGAGGGGCACACAGGCTGCCCGGGGCTGCCACCCCACACACACACCCACCGCCTGTGCACAGCAGGTGAGATGCTCTGGCAAGGCCTGTCCTGGAGGAGCTGTGTGCTGAGCTGAGGACGGCCTACCCTGTGGCCGCCCCCACCTACTGGACCCTGTCCCCCAAGGCACCCTGTCCAGCTGCAGAGTGTGCTGCACACTGGCACGGCCCGCCTGGGGCTCCAGCCACGCCATACTGATCACAGAGTGGCCGCTTTGTCCTTATGCCTTCAAGTGCTTTGCTGGGCCCAGGGCTCTAAGGCCAGAAAGATGACATGTAAGGTGTGGGGGTGGGGCTGTGGCGCTGCTGGGGCAGAGGGGAAGCCAGGAACTTGGAAGGACACTCGGGGCAGAATGACACCATCTTGGCCCACAGGAAGGCTTCAGCTAGCATCTGCCAAGACAGGGGTGCTGCTCTGCTCCCCAAGGCCTCCCAGGGCCAAAGCTGTGACCCTGCTGGTAACAACAGAGAGCCTCATGGGTCACCAGTGGTGCAGCAGCCCTGACAAGCGTTTGTTTCACTGCCCTGGGGCTATTGTCCTCCCAAGAACAGGCCCCGACCTCACTTCATCCAGGCTGGTGACCCAGATCCTGGGGCTCTGCCTGTGGCTGTCCCTTCCTTGCCTCATTTGCTCATGGTGAGTGGTGAGCACACCCTCTTAAATCTTCGTGCACAGATGAATGGCCGAAATGCTAAGTCCAGGCTTGTCCAGGCCAGGCACACTGGACTAGGCCCAGCACTGGTCCATCTGCACAGTATTTGAGGATACTGGTCTGAGGACCCCCACAGCCTCCCTGAAGCCCTTTCTCCTCTCTGGACTTGGGGTCCCTACAGGAGGGAGGAGGTTTGGGCTGTCCCCCGGTCTGGGCCTGCTGCAAACTAGAGGGGGAGGAGGTGGGGCCTGGGGTAGGAGTGGGCTCCACAAAGGGAGAGAAGGAGGGGAGGCCAGGCAGCCAAAGGCCATCCTCAAGGCCTGCGTCCACGTCTGGTGGGCTGGACAGGCTTCCAGTGCTGTGGAGAGAGCTCTGTGCCTGCCTACCCTCCAGGGCTCCCAAACTGGCTCCCACAAGGGTCTTGGGTGACTTAGGAGGGTCCTTTCCTCTGACATCATGTCCTGCTGGCGCCCGGTTGGGGAGCAGGGTGGACTTGGGCCCATGGCCTGTTTGGCCAGGCACACGTGTGGAGGAAAACTCGCCACGCCCTGTACCCCAGGCCCGGCCACAACGCATCCGTCCTGATCACTGCTCTCTCCCAGGCTCCTTCTCTCTAGCGCCCCCCAGGGCCATTCCTACCCGTGAGGACCCAGGTCTGTACCTGGCTCGCCTTGGGCCGGCCTAGCAGCCCCCTCCCACTGCATGGCTCTGGGCCCCTCTCCCCTCCAGGCAGGGCCTGGGCTGGCTCCTCATAAATCTGAGGCACACTTGGTTTCCCGAGCAGGCCCCGCCCGCCCCTGCCGTCATTGCTGGCAGGCGCTGCGCGTGTGCTCACTGTTACATAAGGCATGCAAGCTATTTCTTGGGGGAATGAGCTCCCCTACATGGGCTCCATTTCCACCGCAAGCAGAGGGAGGTCTGGGTGTAAGAGGAGAGCCCCAAGGCCCCCCACCCCATGTGGACGAAGGGTTGCCTGCTGCCCGGAGAACAAAGGTGTGCAGATTGCACACCTGGGAAGCAGTGGGCAGCCCAGCCCTGGCAGGCCCTACACAGAGGAGGGAAGGGGCACCCCAGGTGCCCAGGGCAGCGTCTGCTGCTGTCATCCTCTGGGATGGGCTTTCCTCCCCTCCAGGATGGAGTTACCCTGGATTGGTGTACAGTCCCTGTGTTCTTCGCCCATCTGAGGGTGCTTGGGCCAGAGGACATTTCAGCACTAGACTTCTCTTTGGTCAGAACAGAGATTCCCCTCTGAACCTTCCACAGAAGCTAGGACAACAGTTTCTCCTAGATGGCACTAGCCCAGGGAGTCCCTCAAAGGTGCAGGGCGTTCTCTAAGGACTTGGTCATCTGGGGATGGCAGCCCAGAGCCCTTGGCCTGGGATTGAGAGGGGGCCCACAAGGACATAGGGGACCCCCAGGGGACACAGCTGAAGGGACAATCTGTGCTGGGCATTTCTGGGAAGCAAGCCCTTTCCAGCCCTGGTCTAAGCCTGGGAGGAGAAAACAGGGAAGGAAAATCCTGGCTCCTGGAGGCAGAGGGTTGGGGGTGGGGAAGATTTTCTCACAAGACCTTCCCTTCCCTGCTCCAAAATCAGGGCAGGAAAAGAGCATTGAGGCCCTGGCGGCAAGAACTCAGGCTTTGTGCCCTCCTCCCACCTCACCAGAGGCTGCCCGGAGGCCCAGAGTTCCGGCCTGGACAGGGCCTGGGAAGCCAAGCGTCTTGCAGACCAGGCCACGGCTGCTTCCCCTTTCCAAGGAAGGAAAAGTCCCCGCGGGGCCGGGCTGGCAGCCACAGGCTCTGTGCCCCTTCCAGAGGAAAGGGCTGTGCTTGCAGAGGCCATCTGCTGGGAGCCCATCACCCCTGCCACACCCTGCTTGGGGACAGAGCGCCCAGTGGTGGCAGGAACACACCAGGCAACCTCCTCAAGTACTGAGTACCGTGTAGGTGGTGGAGAGCCAGGAACATGGGGCAGCCCCTCCCGCTAGACTCGGGCCTGGGCCCTCTGTCCTCCAGTATTCCTCTCCTTTCAGTCTGGTTCTTGGAACTCACACCCTCTTGGGTTTGCTATTTTTACCCACCCTGAGCCTTCCCGTCTCCATGGCGACGCCTCCAAACAGCAGATTCCAGGCGGCAATGACGTCACCTCTCCCCTTCCTGCCTCCCAGGCCTCCAGGCTGCCTGGGCCAAGAGACTTCCCTGGCCCCCTCTTGTGACTCCCACAGTCCCTCAAGCTGACACCTCAAGGTCTGTGGCGACAGCAGGGCTTCTTCTGGCTCTCCTCACCCTAGGGGAAACATCTATCCTCTCTGCCACTTGGAGCAAAAGCAGCCACCCTCCTACTCAGGGTCCCTGCCATGCCAACCACCTGGAAGGGCCCTGGTGGCTGGGGAGGGAGGGACAGCAGCCTACCTGGCCTCAGCAGCCCCCTGTGGCCCTCACAGCAGAAACTTGTTCCCCAGAGATGTAGAGACTATGGCAGGGGCCCAAGGAGCCTGCAGACACAGCTGGAGCTTGGGCATAGCTTATGGTATGGTCTGCTAGGGGCTGCTGAGTGCCTGTTAGGTCCAGGCCTTCCCCAGGTCACGTGGTTCTAGGGAGCCAGGCCATCTCTGCAGGGATCTACCCCAACCTTGGTCCTGCAGCAGCTGGAGTTGGGGCTGCAGTCCTCATGCCTGGGCCATGCATTTGCAGTAGGCCCTAGCCCACCCAGGTGTTCTTGCAATGCCAGCCTGAGGTCTGCCCTTAGCCCTTACTGAGGATGGGGACACACAGAGCTGACCAGGATAGGTAGAAGGTGGGCCATCTGCTCCCTGAGTCCCCTCCAGGAAGAGAACCCACCCCTGAATGCATGTTTTTCTGCAGACTCAGACATTTATGGTGATGACCAGAAGCCTTGGCAGTGCCTCACAGGGCACACAGTGCTGCTGGAAACTCCGCACCCCTCCCGTGGCCAATGATCACCTCCCAGCCCCTGGGCTCAATGAGACCTGCCACCTTACCTGGTGGGATGGGGATTCTGTCACAGGACGGGTGACAAAATCTGTTCAGTCCCACCCCCACTCGCCTCAGCCCCCAAAGCAGGTACTCAGGCAGGAGAGCAGGTCTGGGTGGAGGAGGGCCCGCAGGGCTGGGGGGCAGGGGCTGGTGAAAGTCACAGCCACACTCCACCTTCCAGCACCCTGAAAGGAAAAGAAGACACCACAGGCACCCACTTAGCTATTGACCTGCTGATGCCTCTGTTCCCAGAAACGATACTGAAAGACACATTTCAAGGCTCACATTCCTACTCTCCTGCTTGATTTTAGGTATGAAGTCTCAACTCGCCTGTGTCTGACATGGGCAGGAGTGCTCTCAAGTCTGGGCACGAGGCAGGCAAGTGGGTGGCCCCATCTCCAGAGCCCCCCAGACCCAATCACAAGCAGGTGTGCTGGGCCTGGGAGGGGCCCTTTCCCATCAGCCTTGCCCACAGGAGGCCCCTTGAGAGAAGTCCCAGCAGGACAGAGGCTCTCTGTGTGTTTGGAACCCCAGGCCACTTCCCGTGGCTGAGCTCAATTCAATTCAGCACCTCTAAGCTCTGCCTCGTCTGAGGCAGAACAGAGGATCCAGATCCTGGGGCTTTGGTCAGCCAGATGTGTGCTGCCTGGGCCAGGGGTTGTAGCCCCAAGGGCTGATGGTGGATGAACATGGAGTTGACTTCTTCTACCAATCTTATGGAGTGCCAAACAAACAGACAAGCAGAAAAGAGTTTCTGTTCTCAAGAGCATACACAGTAGACCATAAAAAATATTTCCAACTATTCTATGTTGGAAATATTCCTCTTAAGAATAAACCAGGCTGGGCACAGGGGCTCACACCTGTAAACCTAGCACTCTGGGAAGCTGAGATGGGTAGATTGCTGGAGGTCAGGAGTTTGAGACCATCCTGAGCAAGAGCAAGACCCAGTCTTTAAAAACTACCTGGGTGTTGTGGTGGGTGCCTGGAGTCTGAACTACTGGGAAGGGTGAGGCAGGAGGATCTTCTGAGCCCAGGAATTTGAGGTTGCTGTGAGCTACCATGCCACCGCACTCTACTAAGGGCAACATATGAGACTCTGTCTCAAAAAAAAAAAAAAAAAAGACCAGGGGGTGGCAGGTGGGGTGCTGAATCAAGAAGCTCCCTCCAAGATCCATCTGTGCAAAGCCCAGATGAGTCAGAGCTGAGCATTTCAGACAAGGGACCAGAGAGGGCAAAGGCCCAAGGCAGACCTCACACAGGATGGGGGACAGGGTGGTGAGAGGGTGGGCAGAGAGCACAGCGCCTGTTCTCCTGGGTTAATGGGACTTGGATGGGCACTGCTGTGAGCCCAGGAGACCTCAGAGCCACAGCCCATTGATGACAGCTGGGTTGGAACAGCCACGGCCGCAAGGTGGAGTAAGTGGGGGCTGGGCCCTGGGCATCCCCTAGCTGTGGGGGCATCCCCTGAGGTTCCTGACTGAGCCACACCCCAAACCCTATACTTTCCTGCAGGGAAAACTGAGGGCCAGATAAGAGGAATCGATTGGAAACAGATAAGGCTATTTCCCTGAAAGTTTTGTTCCCAGTCCCGCCCCCAGCCTGGCACTGGGCTGGAGTGATCTGTGGATGGAGGGCCCTCGCCTGGCCCAGCTCACCCTGCCCAGGGCCCTGCTGCCCACAACCCTCCCTACTCTAGCTGCGGCACAGGGCTTAGGTAAACAGGCACATCTGTGGCTTCAAGGCAAGAGGTTGGGGGGACCCAGGATGAGCTTGGGGTGCTCGGGCTGCTGCAGGCCTGGTGTCCCCTCCGCCCAGCACCCGCCAAGGAGAGGTCCACCTCCAGGCCCAGCACTGCCCAGTGGGCTCTCATCGCCATGAGTAATATTTAACTTGGAAAGGCTTGTGGACAACTGCAGGGGAGAAGTTGACAACAAGTTTGGATTGTGGTCTGCTTGCCAGGAGGGGAGGGAGGGGAGGAATAGAGAGAAGAAGGGAGGGAGAGAGGGCAAAGTTGAGAGGAAGAAAGGAGGCCAGGAGGCGGGCCAGAAGGACAGCACACTCCAAGGAGGCAGGGCTCAGAAGGCAGCTCAGGCCTGAGACCCCGAAAGGCCTGGGCCTCCAGCTGGACAACTGCCACACCCAGGAGCTGCTCTGAAGCTGATAGGCCAATGGGCAGATACATGGGGCATGTGGCTGAGCCCCCAAACCTCTGTCCTCCCTGCTGGCACAACCCTGGGTCCAGGGGGAGTCCTGAAATACAACTCTGCGGCAGAGAACACAAAGTGTGTGTGCACACGCCCGCATGAACACGCACACACTCGCAGTTGTTAGCAAAATGGCTCTGCCTGCAGCTCTGGTGTCTCAACCCAAGGCCGGAAAAATCCATGAGGCTGGAGCAGGGATGAGGTCCCGCCCAGCAGGGTGGGGGAATGCAGAACTGGAGCCAGGACAGGGCTCTCCTCAAACAGAGGTCTCCAGCAGCACAGACCCTGCCTCCCAGGGGACCCATGCCTGCAGGGTTGACCACCATGTGCCTCTCTGGGCAGTGCTCTGGCCAGTGTGCCCTTGTCCACTGTAGGAAACATGGCCATTCCTGGGAGGCACCTGCCAGGCACAGTGTACATGCTCCTGAAACATGCTAACCAATCACAGAAAGGTGGGAGAGTGGGTGCCAGGTGGGCAGGCAAGCCAAGAGTGCAGAGAGGGGAGCACAATGGCCAGGGGTCAAGAGCGCCGGCTCCCGCCCCCATCTCAGACTCTCCCAGATGACCTGGGAACAGCTGCCTGACCCTCATGGGCTCAGCTTTTCCACCCAGAAAAGAGAAGAGTGGCTTCAACTATCTCCTGGCTCCAGGTATCCACCAGACCACATCTGAGATGGTGAGGGGATCACTGCAGAGGGCTCCACTATAAGGACAAAGGAAATGAGACACCCCGGGTCCCTGTGCCGCCTGAGGCCTGGCTGGGGGACAACTCTGAAGGCAGCTCTGGTGCCCAGGCTCCTGGCTCTATAGAGCCAGATAAAAAGTCACACCCACGCCTCACCAACTCACCTCCCAGCCAGAATGTCATGCATCTAAGTTTTCAGAACTTTTTTTTTTTTTGAGACAGAGCCTTAAGCTGCCACCCTGGATAGAGTGCTGTGGCGTCACAGCTCACAGCAACCTCCAGTTCCTGGGCTCAAGCGAGTCTCCTGCCTCCGCCTCCCAAGTAGCTGAGGCTGCAGGCGCCCACCACAATGCCCAGATATTTTTTGGTTGCAGCTGTCATTGTTGTTTGGCGGGCCCAGACTGGATTCGAACCCACCAGCTCAGGTGTATGTGGCTGGCGCCTTAGCCCGCTGAGCCAAGTTTTTAGATTTTTTTTTTCCCCCACAAATGTGTACTTTAACAGAGAAACATGCACTCCTTCCCTAACTTTGTAGTTTTCCCCGGTTTGCCCTTGGGCAAAAAAAGTTTACCTCTCTTGCTAGATAGGGACATTTTGTCTGCCCTCAGAATGGGCAGAAACTGCTGCCTGGGAAGCTGAGCAGAGCAGGCAGGAGCTGGTGGAGTATGCGTCCTCAGCTGGGGGAGAAGTACTCTGGGCTCCTAGAGCCTCAGACTCAGTAACCTCATACCCACCTGATGGAGGTGCTCAGAGGGAACCCACTCCCACTTCTGATATCTGCTCTGCAACTGTCTTTCATTAAAGTCAAACTGTTTCTTTGTAAACTTCCCAGCCCTGGGGACCCCTGGCTTCCCTGTCAATACATAGATTGCCAATTCATGACCCCACAAAAGTAAGGCTTCCATGGGCTTGGCAGAAGGCCAGTACAGAGTACAACCATCCCCTCCAGAAGGTGCCTTTCACTGGGGTCATGCAGTACTCAGGATATGTGAGGGGACCCAAGATCGTGGCCCCTTACAGACTGGGGCTCCAGGGCGGGACACCTGTGTGGCTTCCTTTCCTCCCTCACAGAGCATGTGGAGTTCGAGAAGTGAACTAACAGGCACAGACTCTGTCCCTGGCCCCCATCCCAGATTTGCAAATTTGAGCAAAGCGCCTAGTCCAGGGACACCTACAGGCTCATGCAGTGTGAGTGGCAAAGCGCCTGCAAACGGGAGCTGGGTCTCCATTCCTGCTGGCAACAGGGCTCTCAGGTCACGCTGAGAAGGAGCAGAGGTCCCTGAGGCCTGCGCCCCTCATTCCCTACTGGTGTGTTGGCAGGTGCAGGCCCCGGGTAGGGGGCGGCAGGTAAGGGGGTCCTGGTGCCCTTCATAGCAATCTCCTGGCACTTTGGGGACAGTCAAGGAGAGACGCCTTGACCACGCAGCATTCATACGGCAGACAGCGTCCATATCCACCGCGGGGTGCGGCGGAGCAGAGGCAGGAGGCCCCACCCCCCAGTAGGTGGCCGACCACCGCGTGGCCACCGAGCACTGAGACTTGAGAGCGAGGCGCACTGCGCCCTGCGTGTACACGCACAGACTCGCAGAGCCAGCGTGAGCAGAATATGCAGCAACGTGCCGGCGACGCGTACCCGATCTCACGTAGAGACGCGCCGGGTTCGACACGTACACGCACAACCGAGCGCACGACCACTGCCATCGCTTTCCCCCGCCCCTTTCACCTCCCACCGGCGGCCGCTAAGATCAGAACCACTTCTGCGCTCTCAGTTTCTGCTGGACCGGCGCCCTGGAGCCACGTCCGAGTTGGAAGCCGCAGAAACCGCGGGACCTGGAGGAAATTCCAGCCGCGAGGCCACCAGGACTGCCCGGCCCAGGAGACCCAGCGAGAACGGAGGAAGGCGGCCGGGCCCAGGCGCGGAGGATGAGGGTGGCGGGGAGGGCGGTGCGCGGGCAGCTGGGCTAGGCAGGACCTGACACGGAGGGGCGGGGCAAAGGGCGGGGCCTGGAGGCTCCCGGGAGGAGGGGGGAGGGCGGAGCGGCGGGCGGAGGGGGAGCTCCCGGGGAGGGGGCGGGAGACGAGGGCTGAGGGGCGTGGCATGAATGGTGCCAGTGAAGGGGCGGGGCGTGGGGGGCGCAGGGGTGGAGGATCTGGCAGACCGACGCAGGCGGGTGAGTGCGCGCGTGTCAGAAGGAAGGTGAAGGGCTGCCGGGGAAGGCTGACCAGCAATTCAGGGCGGCGCCGCAGGTGAGAGGTGGGGCATGCTGACTGAGGCGGGCAGCCCCTGTGCCTGTCCGCGGTACCCCACCCGATAGGGTGTCACAGCCAGTTCAGCGCAAGTCCATCACCCGCTGGTCCCGGAAGCGCTGGGCAGCCCAGACAAGGGTAGCTGGGGGGAGCCCACCCCAGCTGACATCCTGCCCTGCACCCGCCAGCTCACGGGTACTTAGGCCGAGCGGGGGCTGGGCGCTCGGGGAAGGCCATGGGGACTGTGCCAGGCTGGGGCCCTCTTCTCTGTGGCCAGGCCGCAGCGCCCAGGCTGAAGCCCTGGGTCTCCAAGTTCCTGCCCACTTAGCCTGGAGGCTTTTTCCTAGTTGTCCCCCTACTCCAACAGACACTGTCGTGTGGAGAAGAGCAGCCACTATTTGCTGATCGATTGTCCCTGGGGCCACATCCCAGAAGGGGTCAGAACCCTCAGAGGTGGTGAGGAGAGCGAAGGACCGTCTGCTGCTGCCACGCTGTCCAGAGTCAGGCATGGCCTCCTGGTGCTAGCAGGACCAGTAGCATGCCAGGTGCCGGGCCTGGGGACTTCAGAGAGACACCGGCCACACTCACTAGCTGCTGTGGACTTGGGCAGTTGTGGACGCTGGTATTGCCAAGACCATCTGCAGAAGATGAAAAGGGGTGGGCAGGCGGGGCGGGGAGTGAGGAGCCACCCTTTTCCCAGGGTGCTCAGAGAGCCAGGTGCTTACTTTACTCCCTGAAGTAAGGGAGGCGAGGTCACGAGGTGCTATTAGGTCAGTAAGGACCCCAGTTGGGCAGCAGGATGGGAAAGCAAGGACTCCCATCCTGCGCGGCTACTTACTGTCACATGGACTCTGGCAAGTGGATGGATGCCCTGGGCCCTGGCCAACTCATCTGCAGTGGGGCCAGCTACCCTTATCTGGGCTGCCCAGCGCTTCCGGGACCAGTGGGTGATGGACTTGTGCTGAACTGGCTATGACACCCTACTGGGTGGGGTCCCACGGATAGCCCTCCATCACAGGGTCAAGGGTGACAGGGGTGACAGGCTGGTACCCCAGAAGTAACCAGCATGATTCAGGGGGACCATGCAGGTGTGAGGCCCCAGGTGTGACTCCAGGGCTGCCCAAGGGATGGACAGGAAGCTCCAGCATCCAGCTGCAGCCTGGCATCTCCCATCTGCTCAGGCCCCAGACGCAGCCTGCATCCGGGTGTTCTGTGGAGAAATTAGGGATTTGCCCCACCTCCACCTCAGAGCTGGAAGGTAAGGGGCTGCCCAGACTAGAGATGGACAGGTCAGTGCCAGGCTCATCCAGGAGAGATCAACCATGCTGGATAGAGCTGACCGTGGCAACAGTGACCCACACACATGGTAGCTGCCTAGAACCCCCAGCTCCATGGTGCCCAGGCTTTTGGGGGGGGGGTTTGTTAGCAAAGTCTGGCCTCTAGAAGGAAGAGCCTGTGCTGAGGAGAAAGGTGGCAGGAAGAGGGAGGGAAGTGAGCTGGCCTTAGTGGCCCCAGGGGCCTTGGGGCAGCTACCTCAGGGGTGGGGCACCTGCAGCCTCAAGGCCATATGAGGCCCTCAGAGCCCCAAGTGCAGCTGTTGGCCAAATCCAAACTTCACAGACCAAATCCCCTTATATTATAAAATTCGGATTCAGTCAAAAGGCTGTACTCAAGGATCTAGGAGGCCACATATGACCCAAGGCTGTGGGTTCCCCATCACTGACCAGTCCTGATTCCAGCTGTGTCCTGCCCCCCCCCCCCCGGGCTGCAGGGGGACAGCAGCATGAAGCCTGTGAAAGACGCAGCTCGGCACCTAGTCAATGGCCAGACAGCCTCTGGTGGCTTCAGGCCCCTGAGCTGCCCTCTGGCCTGGAAAAATGTTGTCAGGCTCTGGGGGAGGGGAGAAGAAGAAGGGGAAGAGGACCGCAGCCTAGTGCTAAGTCTGATGGAGATACGAGCACTGTTAGCCAGTCACTAGCCAGCCGGATGGCTGCCACTCCAGGGCACCACGCCAGGGAGGAGAAAGGGCTGACCACATTGGACCTCACACCACAGGGTGGGAAGTTGCCACCCTCTCCCCACCCCAGGAGGTGAAACTCAGCTAGGGCTCATGATGGGCGTCCAGAGTGGCACATGCAGAAGGTGTGGACAGAGGACACCACCTTCTCAGACTCCAGCAAAAAGAGAGGTGGCTGAGGTCATGGAGGAGGGTCCTGCTGAGCTGGGCTTTGCTGGGACATCCTTGAACTTGGACAGGACTTCTGGGGGTTAAGGAAGCATGCAGGTGGGAAAGATAACTTAAAAATGGGCCAAATATCTTTAAGGTCATTTTCTTTCTTTTTTTTTTTTTGTAGAAAAAAAAAAATCACTTTATCGCCCTTGATGGAGTGCGGTGGCATCAACCGCTCACAGCAACCTCCAACTCTTGGGCTTAGGCGATTCTCTTGCCTCAGCCTCCCGAGTAGCAAGGACTACAGGCGCCCTCCACAATGCCCGGCTATTTTTCTGTTTTGCAGTTCGGCAGAGGCCAGGTTTGAACCCGCCACCTTTGGTATTTGGGGCCGGTGCCCTACTCGATGAGCCACAGGCGCCGCCCTTTTCTTTTTTTTTTTGAGACAGAGTCTCAAGCCCTGGGTAGAGTGCTGTGGCGTTACAGCTCACAGCAAACTCAAACTCTTGGACTTAAGCGATTCTCTTGCCTCAGGCTCTCAAGTAGCTGGGACTACAGGTGCCAGGTGCCTGCCACAATCCCCAGCTATTTTTTGGTTGCAGTTGTCATTGTTGTTTAGCTGGTCCGGGCCAGGTTCGAACCTGCCAGCCTCAGTGTATAGACACTGTCCTTTAAGGTCATTTTCTACTAGATGAACAAACACAGACATATCCCCATCCCCCTCCCCAACCCCGCATAGGCAGTGCCCTCTCACCTCCCTGCCCGTCCTTCTGGAATGTGCCCTCAAGCCCAGATAGGTTGCTTATTGTGTGTGTTTCCCTGACCCTCTGGAGCCATGTGCCCTCTGAGCTGCCCACTGGCCTGAACTGCCGATTCAGGGAGCATTGAGGGAGGGATTCAGATGGTGCCAACTTATGGCTGGCATGAGGTTCTCTCAGGCCAATCAGAAAGTTAGACAAAATGACATAGAGTCGGAGCACAAAACTCACAGCTGCCCTGCTGCCTGCATGGTAAGCCAAGCACAGTCTTTCTACTCCAAGTGGAAACCTATCCCCTGCAGGCCAGTTGGGTTCTGTGGCACCTCTGGACATCATTGCTGTCCTTAGGCAGCAGGTGCCAAATTGGGGCAAAGCTGAGTCCAGTGGAGCTGAGAAACCAAACCTCCCCTGGGGAGTCCCATGAACTATCCTGACCACCCTCTCCATTGGCAGAGGTTTACCTGGCCAGCCAGGATTTGACATCGTCCCTTCCTAGGCCCCCTTTGAGGCCAGAGTTTTGCTGGTTGTGGCATCAGTTTTCTCAGCTTTGGTGGTGGTGGTGGTGGGGTTGTTAGGACCCAATCAAACTGGGCTCAGCATTTCAGTTGAACTGGATGAGAGACAGCTGCTGTGTTAGCTTCTTTGGGCTGCTGTCATTAGTGGCCACAGATTGTGTGGCTTGAAACGACAGAAATCAATTCTCTCTGGTTTCTCCCAACTATAAGTTCAAAATCAACTCATCAGAGGAACTGTGTCCCCTCCAAAGTCTCTGCCTTTTCCAGATGCTCCTGGCATCCCTAGACTGTAGTCACATCACTCCAACCTCCATTTCTGTTGTTAGGTCTCCCTTATGTCTCTGTACCCAAATTTCTGCTTTACTTGTAAGGACATCAGTCATCAATCCACAAGTTGGATTTAGAGCCAACCTTAACATACTATGCCTCCAATCTTTATTTGATTGCACAGGTAAAGACCCTATTTCTAAACGTTCACAGGTCCAGGTAGACATGAATTTGGGGGAGACACTATTCAACCCAAACACCTCCAAAGCTCAGTGTCAGCTTGATTTATTTTCCCCAAAGCAGTGGTGCCCTGAGAAGTTTCCACTGCCTGTGACTGCTCCTCTGTGCTGGGCACCCCATGAAGCTTTGGGGACATGGAGGGGACAGAGCACACAGGATTGCCCTCATGGGAAGGGAGCCCACCATCCAAGTCCTGAAACTCCTGAGCAGGGCAAAGGGGTAAGGAGAGCAGCTGGGAAGGGGACATGAGAGCCACGATGGCTGGCCTGAAGGTCAGCAGGACCCTGCCACGTGGGAGGGGCCTAGCTGGAGAAATCGGGTGTGAGCCAGAATGACAGGGTTCACTGAGTGTCTGAAGCAGTGTGTGGACGCTATGAGAGGGTGGCCACATTAGGGACGCCATCCCAGAGGCAAGCTGTGGCTAGGTGAGGGCTCAGAAATGGGGTGGCTGTCTCACAGGCCAGCCGCCCCTTGATTTTAGGCTCCTGGGGCTGGGGACTGGAGGCTGTACCCTGCCACTGGCCTTGGCCTTCTGATTACCATCTGGGGCTGTGGGGGCCCAAGGATGCCGTAGCCTGCCCTCACCCTACCTGTTAGTGTTGGCCCCAACGCCCACTCTGCTGCCTGCAGATCCTGCGATGTTTCCCAGGCAACTGTCTCAATACAGCCTGTCTGCCTGGCGCTCCACACCCTGTAAATTCCGCTGGGCCTGGCTCCCACAGGCCTGCAGGTGTGGTAGAGCATGGCCCGCTGCCTGGCTGGGTCAGCAGGCTACTCTGGCGGAGGAGGCAGCCCAGGCCTCTTGGCTGTCCTCACTGGTGAGCGGTCACTGCCAGGGCACCCTGCATGGGTGCTGTGCTGGTTTGCCACATGGTGAGGGGGGAGGCAGCCAAGTGCTTCGAGCGCACACGTGCCTGTCCACTGCAGACTTTATTATGAAATTAGGAGGCTGTGCTGCCTTCTTCAGGGCCCTGCCAGCCCTTTACTCTCTCCAGCTGATTCTCAAGGTGGCCTGATGTCAGAATCAACCCCAGGAAATCAAAGGAGGGTGTGGGCAAGTGAGTAGGATTTGGGCAGGCCCAGTCTGGCCAGCAGGTTTAGTCTAGCTTCATGGCTGACCACCTCTGCCTTGGCGTCAAGGCAGACCAGGAGCTCTAGCTGAGACCCTGGGGGTCAGGGCAGGATGGAGACAGCCCTGGCCTGGGTGGTGAGGGTGCGGCAGGCCTCACCTCATTTCTGGGACCAGCTCTCCAGGGTTTCTGGTTGTTCATGTACAAATGTGTCAATAAACAGGAGGATACAGGGGGTGAAGGCTCCCAGCCGACACTGGTGGGGGTGGTGGCTCTGACCCCACCCACCTGACCACTTTGCACTTCACCTTAGGGTTGAAATATTCTCTTACAAACATGAATTTTGGCTTGTAAAAACTTGTTTCCGCAGTGCAAGCATCAGTCCCAACCAGAGATTATTTTCCAATAAAGCTAAACTCTGTCACCACAGCAGATGGCTTGGAAAAAGTTAGTCTTTTCCTCAGGCTCTACTTGGAAACTTCCACCTCCACACCTGCCCTGCTGTGCATATAACTAGGGACAGCTGGGACCAGGTGGCTGTGTCAGAGGTGCATGTGCTCCCCACCCACCTCCCCACTCTGGACTCAGAGTGGCCGGGCCCCACACAGGCCTGGGTGGGAGGGAACTGGGGGAGGGCTTCCCAACAACTGTACCTGCTGTATGCTCAGAGCAGGGGTCACTCCAGCTCCGATGTCTGCAGGAGGGTCCCAAAATGTAAGGCACAGGGCCTCCCACCCAGCCCTTCCCTACTTACAGACAGGAGAAGCCCCCGGAAAGACAACTTTTATACACTGTGCTGGCTCTGTGTCCCAGAGCCCTCTGTTTTGCCAGTTAGCAGAGGACTGGCCTGGGGTCCCAGCCTTCTTCTCTTGGTGGCCAAGGATAAATGAGGCCCACAGGGGTGCTAAGGTGAAGGAGAGTGGTGTGCCCTGTGCTGTTCTGCCCCAGGCTGGAGCACCCCAAGGGTGTGCGCCTCACTGGAGTCAAGGTACCTGAAGCTGAAAGCTCCCTGAGGAGCCCACAGCTGTCATGGGTCAGCCCTCAGGCCAGCACAACTGTCAAGGCAAAAGCCCCCCCCCCCCAGGTGCGGGGCTGGGCCATTTGAGACCCCTCCTTGCTCCTGCCTCGGGTCTGCCCCTCTTGGGCTGAGCAGCCTAGTACCTGTGTGGGGAAGCCAGGAGGGTGAAAGTGCCAGTGTATGGGCTCCCGAGGGTGGGAATGTTGGGTCCTCCTGCACAGAAAGGCCCCTGTTCAGGAGCAGCAACTGCCCACACAAGTGGCCCTCACAGGTTCCTTAGGACACCTCATGTCTCTCCTCTAGGTCCAGGGCAGAGGCCTGAGGTCCTCAAACTCTGCCTGAGGAACCCAGCACAAGGCAGGAGAGGGCCACTAGGAGGAAAGCGGGCAAGGACCAGCCTCAGGTCCAGCAGTGGACCCTTGGGTGGAGGAAGCCAGAGGGAGGAAGGGAGAGGAAGGCAAAGACACGGAGCCTGGCACAGCCCTGAGGGCTGAGCAGATGCTCCCCTGGTCACTGCCCTGCCTCTGCCTTGGAAGGCTGGCACCAATCCTCCTGGATGTCCCCAAGGCCCCGTTACAGAAGCTTGGTGACACTTCCAGGAGAGTCCCTGAAGCTCTAAGACTGAAGCCAGGGCCAGCTGGGACTGGTCAGCTGGCACCTCCAACGTGTTGGACCCAGACCATGGGAACTCCCACATCTGGGCTTCTCTCTCCTGAGAGCTGGCCTGGCTTTGGGCCACCTCCTGTAGAGCCCACCCTGCCTGTGGCAACTCCCCTTGGTCTCCTGGGCAGCACCCGTGGCTGCATCTCCATTGGCTCAGCTTGTGGGGTCTGTGTTCCTGCAGCTGGGAGGCTCTTGGAGTGTCCAAGGTGTGAACAGTTCCTGACATAAGCAGGCACTCAGGTGATCAACCAATCTGCTCATGCTCTTGAGGTCTGCAGGGGATGAAGGGTGACCTCAGCACAGACCCTGTCCCTGACCCCTGGATACTAACTCCAACCTCCAGGCCCAGGCAACTTGGAGAGCAGTGGGTCATTCAGGTGGCCACAGCTCAGGGACAAGCCTAGGGTTAGCACTCTGGAGGGAGTGTACACACGCCCCAGGCAGGTCAGAGGGCAGGTGCATGGGTGGGGTGCCCAGCACACCGCCAGAACTGCCAGGGTTGGGCAGGGCAGAAATGGACAAGGACTCCCAGGACTTCCTCCTGAAGTGATGTCTAGCAGTGGCCCCTAACACCCACCCCATGCAGACCCTAGTCCCGTGAGGGCAGGGGCCCCTAGGGCCCAATGTGGCGGGGGTGGGGGCAGAGCTGTAGGGGTACTGGGAGGCGGTGGTTGGGCCACGGGGTGCGGGGCACTTCCTAAAGCTGCCCAGGCGTCTAGGCATCTGCTGCCACCAAGTGGTAGACTTGGAAGTCGCCTGGTTGGAGAATGGGGGGAGCTGGTTACCGGCCCCCAGGAGCCCAAGGGTCCAGTTAGCCGCCCGGACTTCATCAGTTTGCGTTTTCTTTCTTAGCTAAGGAAACTGGGCGCCCTCCGTTCCGTAAAGAAACGTGGCAGCAAAGGGGATCCAGGGCTTTATTTACTCACTGAGTACTAGGAAGAGCGCTAGAAGCCGGGCACGGCTGTCCACGCTGCTGGCAGTGGTAGCGCCAGGGCCCCACCGGACTCTCGGCCGCGCACCCCTCTGCCAGGAGGTGGTTCTCGCCCCAGTCCCACCCTGCGCAGCAGGAAGGAAGCCTGGCCTCAGTTTCCCCAAGGCTGGGTTGGACTTTTAAGCTGCCGCAGCGCTGCAGGCGGATTTCACCTCCTTGCCCTAGGGGCTGCGGGGCCGGCTGGGCTGGGCGGGGTCTGGTCGGAGGGGGCGGAGTCTGCCCTGGGGGCGGGTCTGGGCCGCTGGATTTGGCTTCCGCCGGACGCGCCGCCTGGGTTGATGGAGGAGGCTCCGAGGCAGCGCCTGGGGCTGAGACGCCGGAGGCCTCCTTCAGGGGACGGGTGAGGCTGGGACTGGGGGCGCTATGGGGGCGGGGGAGGCGCGTCCCCGGCCGAGCTGGGGCCAAGCCTCGCTCCCACGTGCTTCGTGGACCCCCTCCCCACGCCGTCCGCTCCCAGGCCGCGCGCTGCGGCGCTCCTCCAGGCCTCCGCCAGACTATGTGTCCGCCCCGGGCCTGAACCCCGCGTACCCCACCCCCGGCGGCCTCCTGAGCTCCCCGTGCTGATCGCCTCCCCCGCTCCCTGTGGTCTCAGGCCCCAGAGCGGCCGCCCCTGGTTTCTCCTGGAGGGCAACAGCGAGGGCGAGCTGCTGTGGCTCGAGCTGCTCCGCATCGTGAGCCCGGATCTGACCCTGGACGGCGAGCCGCCGCCGCTGCCTGCCTTCCCTGGCCAGGTGCTCCCACCAGGACCCGCGGGGGTGGGGTGGGGTCTCCAGGCCCGGGAGGAGCCGTGGTACTGCTGGGCAAGGCCCGACGACCCCGTGTTTTGCAGGAGCCCAGGGGCAGCCCAGAGAGCCCAGCGTCCCCCGAGGTTTTTACGGTCGGATCCAAGATCTTTTCCTGGACGCCCTTTCCTCCGGCCCCGGCGGGCCCTGGCCACTCCCACGGGCCTCTTTGCAGGGCAGGAGGACGCCCGGAGTCCCCCACCAGGTCTCCTCGAGTACACCCTGCGCCTGAACCCAGGGGGACCCCCACCGCCAAGGAGCAGCCGGCTGTGGAGGGGGCACTGGCCCTTCAGAGTTGCCCGATGTGCCAGAAGGACTTCGCTCCGGAGTGAGTGAGCCCTCCCACTCCCCTCTGCCTAGCGACCCCAGCCTCATGTGGAAAGCTAAGAGAGTACCTTTTATTTTAGTTTCCTTTGTTTTGGGACAGGGGCTCATTGTGTTGCCCAGAGGGAGTGCATTGGGTCATTATAGTTCACTGCAACTGACCAGCACCTGCTGGGCTACAGCAGTTCTGCCTTGACCTCCCAATGTGCTAGGATTACAGGTGTGCGCCTCTGTGCCCAGTCTTAGAGGGTGCCTTTTATTATTTATTTATTTGTTATTTTTTTGAGGTAAGAGTCTCACTGTGTTGTCCCAGGCTAGAGTGCTGTGGCATCAGCCTAGCTCACAGCTTCTGCCTGCGCCTGTCTCAGCCTCCAGAGTAGCTGGGACCACACCCACTACCACCCTGACTAGTTTTTCTATTTTTAGTAGAGACTTGGTCTTGTTCTTGATCAGGTTGATCTTAAACTCCTGAGTTCAAGAGATCTCCCTGGTTTGGCCTCCTGGAGTGTTGGGATTACTAGCATAAGTACCACGCCCAGCCTAGAGTGTGCCTTTAAAATTGTGTCTGGCACATAGAAAGTTGGCATAGTGTGTGACTGTCCGGGGGGTTAGCTGTTACTGGTTTGTCCACCTATTGTCCACCTTCTGAGGCCTTGTACAGGGAGCTCTGACCACGGTCCACCCTGCCCTTCCAGGTGGCTGATGGTGGTTAGCATCCCTAGGCCCAGAGGTGGACTCCAGGGCCAAGCCAGGCTATGGGTTACTGCAGTTTCCTATTTAAATAGCTATATGAATACTTTGCCACTGGTAGTAGGTTTTAAAAGAAGACCGTGTCTTTTTATGTCTGGAGATGCTTTTTCTTATTTTTAAAATCCAATACATGTATATATATTTTTTGAGACAGAGTCTCATTATGTCGCCCTAGGTAGAGTGCTGTGGCGTTACAGCTCACAGCAACCTCCAACACTTGGGCTTAAGCAATTCTCTTCCCTCAACCTCCCAAGTAGCTGGGACTACAGGCGCCCACAGCACCCGACTACTTTTTTTTTTTTTTTTTGAGACAGAGCCTCAAGCTGTCACCCTGGGTAGAGTGCTGTGGCATCATAGCTCACAGCAACCTCCAATTCCTGGGCTCAAGCGAGTCTCCTGCCTCCGCCTCCCAAGTAGCTGGGACTACAGGC
>CAUYON010164640.1:0-16570 GCA_963573935.1 Arctocebus calabarensis | reverse complement strand
GTTCGTGTGCAGGGGTGCAGGGCGAAGGCCGGACTCACACCTCCCCACTCACGTGCAGGGGTGCAGGCCGAAGGCCGGACTCACCTCCCCACTCGGGTGCAGGGGTGCAGGGCGAAGGCCAGACTCACACCTCCCCACTCGTGTGCAGGGGTGCAGAGTGAAGGCCGGACTCACACCTCCCCACTCTCGTGCAGGGGTGCTCGGTGAAGGCCAGACTCACACCTCCCCACTTGTGTGCAGGGGTGCAGGGCGAAGGCCGGACTCACACCTCCCCGCTCGTGTGCAGGGGTGCAGGGCGAAGGCCAGACTAACACCTCCCCGCTCGGGTGCAGGGCGAAGGCCAGACTTACACCTCCCCGCTCGTGTGCAGGGCAAAGGCCAGACTCACACCTTCCTGCTCATGTGCAGGGGTGCAGGTCGAAGGCCAGACTCACACCTCCCCACTCGCGTGCAGGGGTGCAGGGCGAAGGCCGGACTCACACCTCCCCGCTCGTGTGCAGGGCGAAGGCCGGACTCACACCTCCCCACTCGTGTGCAGGGGTGCAGGGTGAAGGCCAGACTCACACCTTCCTGCTCGTGTGCAGGGGTGCAGGGTGAAGGCCAGACTCACACCTCCCCACTCGTGTGCAGGGGTGCAGGGCAAAGGCCGGACTCACACCTCCCCGCTCGTGTGCAGGGCGAAGGCCGGACTCACACCTCCCCACTCGTGTGCAGGGGTGCAGGATGAAGGCCGGACTCACACCTTCCTGCTCATGTGCAGGGGTGCAGAGTGAAGGCCGGACTCACACCTCCCCGTTCGAGTTCAGGGGTGCAGGTCGAAGGCCGGACTCACACCTCCCCGCTTGTGTGCAGGGGTGCAGGGTGAAGGCCAGACTCACACCTCCCCGTTCGTTTTCTGTCCCAGCTGCAGGAGGATTTGCATTTTAAGCTTTTCTTATCAATTTTCACTTGGTATCCCTCAATTCCTGGCACAGAGAATATTGATATTTTTTTATTTCTGCAATTCTGTTTTATTTCTAGCAACTGAGCAAACACTGGCCTGGTGATAGGAAGTGGTAAGTGATAAGGAGATGGGCAGAAACAGGGTATCCTTTATCAACAATAAATCAGTGTCATTTTAATTTAATGTTAAAGAATGTTAATGCTTGTGCTATAGATGGGTTATAGCCTTCATATGAAACCTATAAATTAGCTTCATAGTAGGGCTGAGTACATTGAATACTTTTTCTTCCATTCTTGAAATACTTTGCTAAGAAGAATATGTTCTAGCTCCATCCATGTGAACATGAAAGAGGTAAAGTCTCCATCTTTCTTTAAGGCTGTGTAATATTCCATGGTGTACATGTAAAAGAGGGGAGGGGAGGGGGAGGCTGGGGTGGAGGGAGGCTAATTGGTAGGGCCACACTACAGTGCATCTTAGAAGGAAGGATATGGGCGAACCTTACTAAATGCAGAATACAAATATCTTCTTACAATAACAAAGAAATTGCCCTGAAGGCTATATTAAACAGTTTGATGAAAACATTTCAGACTGTATATGAAACCAGCACATTGTACCCCTTGATTGCACTAATGTATGCAGCTATGATTTAACAATTAAAAAAATGTTAATGCCCACGCATATAAAAGTGCAATCTTTAGCTCTTCTAAAAGGGTGATGGCAAGAGCTAAATCCTCTTCCTACTCCTCATCCCTCCTGATTCCTTTTCCTCAGAGCTCGTCCTCATGTCGTTCCAGAAATGGTCTCTGTGGATACAAGCTCTGCATTTGAGGGAAACAAATGGTGTCCATTATATCCTTGGAGGAGAGATTTTCACTGAGTCTTCAGAGATATGAGATCTAAAGCCTTTAATCAAAGTAATGGTTTCCACCACGTTTTCTTTCCTTGGAAAGGTCTGCGGGTGAGGTTTAAGCCCTGTAAAGGGTCCTGCTGTCTCTCATTGGAGAAACTGTGCCGATGTTTTCAGATCGTGCAACAGGCTTATAAAAGTCTACTGCCGTTAGGGAGCTACAAAGAGAGCTTTCTTCCCAGCACTGCATGAGAGCAGCTGCGTCAGCCTGTACTTAGGCCAGACTGCAGAGTTGAGCCTTCTGCTTCCCAGAAGTGGCTCTCGGCCCTCCGGCGACTTCTCAAACACCTTTCTGCATGGCCACCACACCAAAAACTGTCAACGGGGAACAGATCAGAAGTGAGCGCCTGTCCCCTGAGAACAAGTGTGAGCAGCATCACCACCAGCCCCAGATCTTGCAAAGGAAGCAAGAGGGGTATTAAATCTTGGTATAATCCAGGCAGCGAGAAACCTGCCGCCTCTTGAGTTTGCCTAGTGAGGATTTTAACACTCTTTTGACAAAGAAATGGGGCTGAGCAGTGGAGGAAGGCAAGTGACATTGAGTCGTGGAATCCCCGCTTTAGAAGAGGGTTGGCATCAGCCTTCCCTGCCCATGGCTCTTGTATTGATTTTTAAAGGAAGGAGGAAGGGAAAAAGGGAAGGGATAAAAGATGGCGAGGAAGGGAAGCAGGGCTTGAGAGCTTTTTTTTTTTTTATTCCTACACATAGGACGGGATTGAGAAAAATATACTATGATGGTGAAATTAACTGACAAAGCTGGGGAAGAAAATTTTAACAAAAGCTAACACCAAATGTGAAAGCCACGGGGATTCTGCCCGTCGCATTTCTGCACCGAGGATGGGGATAACAATTTCGGCCTACAGAAACACTGAAGCTTTATTTTCTCATCTGCAAACACACAGGTTCAAACCCATCAGAGGCTGTAAATGAGTTTCCTCGTGACTGATTTGTATCTGTGTGTGCTAGTGATTTTTTTTTTTCCTGTAAGAATCTGGTTGAGTGATTCAGAAAGCTAAAAAATAACAAAGCCAAAATAAGTGAGAAAAGTTAGCTGGGGGTACCACGTATGCCAGAAAGGTACCCGCAGACTGGTGGGATCTGTGAGGTCTTTGTCTGGCTCTGCAAATACTCAGCCACGCTCGGCAGAGCCTGGGCCTTGTAGCTGTTCAACTGTCGCTTAAGAAGTAGGACTCTGTTCTGTATGGCTTATTCCTTGGGGTTTCGGAATGTAAAATATGAAGTGTGTATAATCACAGGCCAGGTTGCCAGCATTTCTTGGCATTTCTGCTTTGGCAACAACAATGGGAAAAACTGAAATTCTGACGGCCAGGAAGGCTGAGTATAATCTCTGTGCCGTAGGTGGTAAGGCTGTCACAAAGTGCTTTACCTCTGACGTGCTTCCCAGGAGCCGCCACACTTTATTCCGTTTGCTGCCGTTATCACCTGTGTTCATGTTCTGTTTTCATAAAAGTATAGCAGTAGAGTCGAGGGCTGACCAGGCGGGGTATTGTCACAATATCTCACTCCACACATTATCTGGGAAGAGTGACCCGGGTTACATCTTGAAGAGTTAATCCCAGAACTGAAAACTTACCAGAGAAGCTCAATATAATTTATTTTGTGCTAGATTCAATTCTCAAGATACAAGTCCACCAGGGTTCAAGATGAGCAGAATTCGATAAAGGACACTTTCAGCCAAGCTTGAATGAGCTTAGATTAACTCACCTGGGGAGGAGGTGGCTCAGAGCTCGTGTCACCAGTGTGTTCCCGTGACCCCTTAGCAGCTCCTTGTGCTCCCAGAGTCCGCTGCTTGATCACCTGGCAAGGACACGCCTGCATTCTACTTTCCTGTGTGAAGTGGGGACCCCAGGAAAAAGGGCGTTTTTACAAGTTGAGAGGGGTCCTGTGTAGGAGGGGCATTCCACCAGCATTTTCTTTTCATGGACTATTCTCCCTGGTCCATGTATTAGAAATGTAGTTACTAAATGATTTGAATATGCTTTTTTTTTTTTTTCAGCATTAGTTACTGCCTTAACTTCAAAGATGCATTGGAAGAAATTGCCTTTCCTTACACCCCAAGTTTTATCTCCTTTAAGAGTTTTTAATGTTTACATGAAGGGTAAATTTTGTCTGTAGTCATAGCACTGTGGGTCCACATTCATTTACTTATCCATCCTTCCATTCAGCAAATCTGCCCAGAGAACTTGTACCCGGGGGTCTGATGGTGGCGATCAAGACAGGCCCACTCCCGACCACGGGAAGCACGTGCTCCAGGGCAAACGTCTAAACAAGTCAATGAAATTGCTGTTTGTGAAACCTGGAAGGAAAGGAGTCTTTCATTTGTAGTTTTACTTCATAGAGCTGGAGACAGACAGACAGACACCCTCCTCCCCACTTCTGTCATCCTTGAATGTCTGAAATACTTCTCAGTTCATCTCGGCTACCATAACAGGATATGTAGATGGGTGGCTTGTGCACAGAAATGGATTTATCGCTCATAGATCTAGAGTCTGCGACGTCCAAAGTCCGGGCCCTGGCAGGTGTGGCGTCTGGCGCACCCATTGTCTTCTCTCGCTGTCCTCAGGCAGAAGCAGTGGGGAAGCTCCCTGGGACCTTTTTAATAAAAGCACCAATCCCCTTCTCCAGGGCTCAACCCTCATGACCTAATCATCTCCCAGAGATAATTCACCCTACCTCCAAATACCTCATTGGGGGTCAGGTTCCAGAGTAGAAGTTTTAGGAGCACAGAAGCATTAAGGTCACGGCAATATTTTATCTGGAGTCTCAAACTCAGATGCCTTTAGGGCAGGGGCTCATGGCAGCGCTCCAGCTAAGTAGTTCTAACCAGACGGCACTCACGTGTCTGCCCCACTAAAGCTCAGTTAAGACAGAGAAGGGGCCCAGGGCCAGACCCACGGGCAGTGTCCACAGGCCACTAACTCATTTCCTCTGAAGTCCCCAGATGCCCTTTAGTGCCACGTTGGTCCCCGCCGGGCCTGGTTCAGTCCTGCCCTTCAGGAGGCCCTGTGGGGCTCTCAGAGGAAAGGAGGGCGGAATTAGAACTTGACAACCACAGTGTGTTTCTCCGCCTCGCTTAGGAAACCTGGAGCTATTCCTCTGCGGTCTGGATGAAACAGAAATCCGCTGGAAAATCTGAGTGCTTAGAGAAATGTCAGGAATACTGTCTTGGGTCTTGGAATTTCTGCACACTGCTGGGTCCTCCAGCCTCAGTCAGCCGAGGAGCGTCAGCGTGCCTTGGCCCTGAGCCCCAGATGGCCCAGGCGGTGGAGCGTCCAGCCCTGATGGAGTGGGGCGGGTGGGTCACTGTCTAGGCCAGCCCAGGCTGTCGACTCCTTCTTGCAGCAACGCCAACCTTCCCGAGCCAAGTCTGCGCGCTCCACACTCGGGGGTGAGCGTTCCATGGGAAGCTCAGTTTGTTTCTTCTCTAGCCAACCCCCGCCCCTGCCAGCTTCCCAGAAAGGTTCTCTTCAGACTTCCAGGAAGGATAGAAGAGCCTTCAGGCAACTTCCCCATGGCTCCTTATTCTCAGAAGAAAAAAAGGAAAGAAAGGCTCAGAGGGGAGAATCTAGCCTCCTCTTCTTCCCTTGGGTCACATGATGGCTTGTCCCAAATCGCTGTTTAATGAAATGGTGTGGTCTTAACAGGTTCCTACAGGTAGTGGCCTTCCCTGAAGTCTCTTCTAAGGCATGGGTGTCTTCAAGTAGAATTACCAAGACTGTTCATTTGAAGGTGAATGCATGTGTCTAAGCTCTGAATTTTCCTGTTAAAATCTCCTTCCTTCGGACAGCAGTCCCCAACCTTTTTGATACTAGGTACTGGTTTTATGGACGACAGTTCTTCCACGGAATGGGAGCAGGCGTTAGATTCTCGGAAGGAGCAAGCAACCAAGACCCCTCACACGGGCAGTTTATAGTAGGGTTTGCGTTTGCGTAGAATCTAATGTCGCTGCTGATCTGACAGGAGCCCAGGGAGTGATACACAAAGTGGGGAGCGGCTATAAATTGCAATGAAGCTCGGCTCGCTCCCCTGCCACTCACCTCCGGCTGTGCGGGCTGGTTCCTAACAAGCCGTGGACCTGCTGGTTTGCTGTCCAGATGTTGGGGACCACAGCCCTCAGATACCAAAGGCAAAGGTGACAAAACCAGAAATAAACAAGTGGGAGGAGAGTATATATCAAACTGAAAAGCTTCTGCTTGGCAAAGGAAATAGTGAACAGAATGAAAAGGCAGCCTACGGAGTGGAAGAACGTACTTACGGATCATATTTGCAGATAGTTAATATCCAAAATGTGTAAGTCACTCTTACAACTCAATAGCGAGAAACAAACAAACAAAATCCCCCAAATAACCCGATCAAAATAAAACGGGCACAGGACCTGAATATTTCTCCAAAGACGTGGAAATGACCAATGGGTACGTGAAAAGGCGCTCCACATCGGGAATCGGAGGGAATGTGAATCAGAACCACAACGAGCCGGCACCTCACAGCTGTTAGGATGGTTATCAAAAAACCGTAAGGCAACAAGGGTTGGCGAGGGTACGGGGGAGGGGGAACTTTGTGGTAGACGTATGGACTGGTGCAGCTACTAAGCAAAACGGTGTGGAGATGCAGCAAGCAAGTTGTGTACTCTAAATATCTACAGCTTTTTTAATTATTCCTTTATGAAGCAGTTAAAATTTTAATTATTCCTTTATGAAGCATTTAAAAAACACACACACAGCTCCTTTCCTGGTCTCCCAGCCTTTACCATAGCCATTGACATGGAGGGTACGTATTGAAAGCTACTGTTTTCCCTTGATTCCAAGAAACCACCCATCACAAAATGCCCATGATGGCTCAGCGGGCTAAGGCAGCAGCCACGTACACCTGAGCTGGCGGGTTCGGATCCAGCTCGGGCCCACCAAACAACAATGACTACTGCAACCAAAAAATGGCCAGGCGTTGTGGCGGCGCCTGTAGTCCCAGCTACTTGGGAGGCTGAGGCGGGAGACTCGCTTGAGCCCAGGAATTGGAGGTTGCTGTGAGCTGTGATGTCAAAGCACTCTATCCAGGGTGACAGCTTGAGGCTCTGTCTCAAAAAAAAAAAAAAAATGCCCATGATTATTGATTTAATGGAAACAATAGTACCAGCAGGTGGCAAGGTTTTTTGGTCATCAGTTTTAAGGAATGTTCCTGTTTCAGGAGGGAGCAAGCCCAGTCCTCAGAATCAAGGCACATGGACATTGGCACAGTGATACGAGACGGGGGCTTGGTTAGCAGTGTTATCAGATGGTCCCCGTGACAGCAAAGGGGAACAAGACGAGGCCTAGAAGATGGTCAGTGAGGTGTGTGATCGGCTGCACTTGAAAACGCGTCCCTTCTTGATGTCCCGGTCAGCCTTCTGCAGGAGGGGGTGTATAAAACACTATGCTGGCACTGGCGTTTTCCTCTGTGCTGGGAAAGCAGTTGGTTGCACCACCCACTGTCCATGCTGGGAGCTTCTCCCCCTGTCTCTCCTTCCCCAGAAACCAGGATTCCAGTCTCAGATAAGAGTGGTTTGGATGTCTCCGTATTATACGGGGCAGAGCTGAAACATGCCGCTGAGATGATTGAGTAGCAGATGGCCTCCCTTGGCTGGCTTGCTTGTCTCGGTTGGTGCACTTTGACGAGTGCAATTGAGGACAATGTTTTACTCAGAATTAAAAGTCAAGGTTTATTGTTGTTTTCTCACCATACTAATTAGATCCTTAACTACAGATTTCTCACTACTACTTAGATCCATAGGCATCCCATTTGTCCTCACTTGATTCCTATCCATGTTCTCTCCTTCCCCAAGGTGAACGTTATTCTGATCACCATTCTGATTCTGAACTGTGTTCCTGGCACTGGGTGGTGGCCAGTCCAGGGCCCGGAGAGCTATGCAGAACCAGAAGTGAGCTCCAGAGAGAAGCCCCTGAACTTAGCCAGCCTCCACTCAAGGTGCCAGAACTCAGGGTTTCCAGGAATCATGTTTAATGCAAGTTTTGACTTACGGTGTGATACATGTTTGTGTTGTAAACAACTTTATTTTGTCTGGATGGTGCCCTTCATCCCCTGCCTGACCTATTGCAGAGTACCCTTCTGCCCTTACTTGGCTGGTGCTGGGAAGCCATGCAGGCTCAGAGCAGGCCATCGTGAGGTCATCCTTGGGCTTTGCTGGATGGTGAAGGAAACTTCTCCACTGTGCCCAGGCTCAGCGGGCCCTGAGTGCCTGCTTTGTCTTGTGCTTGCCCCCGAAGACCAAAAGATAATGAAACAAGGTCCTTGCCCTCAGGATTTAGTCTACTGAGGTTTCACACATAACCTGACAATATAGGGGACGCCGTGCCCCAGGTGCCCAAGTTCAGGCACAGCAAGTGCAGTGAGAGCACGTACACGGCCGCTGTCCATGGCGACAGAGAGGCTGGGGCCGCAGCCAGGAGCTGGCACTGCCACCTGCATGTCCTTCAGGGACGTGGAAGTGTCCAGTTAACAGTGGATTGGGGGACTCCATTCCGGGTAGACAGAAGCAGGGGGCAGAGGCATGAGGGCGGAGAGGCACGTGTGCTGAGGAACCGTGAGGACCCGGCGTGGCTGGAGGACTGATGCATGGCCAGTGAGGTGTGTTGGCTAGGAACCTGGAAGGCTTTGAATGTCAGACGGGGAAGCTTGGGCATTATGTGCCTGTCAGCAGAGCCCCTGAGAGGGACAAACATGAGATAAATGTAGTGTGTCAGCGTGCAGAGAATCTGGAAGCCAGGGACACAAGCAGGGGTCTCATCAGAAGTCACGTGAGGAATAGTCACAGCCTCAAACAAGTCAGTGATGGTGGGAAAAGTAAGGAAAACAAGAGCAGAGGGTGCAGCCAGGAAGCGGGGTGGGCGCTGTGGCAAGGTGGGTGCCAGGACCAAGGAGCAGGCGAAAGGGGACCCCATGGTCTCCAGCGCAGGAGAGCCCTACAGAGTGAAGCCAGCAGTGGGGGACAGTTTAATTTTCACCCCTTGTCGTTATAGCAGAAAAACGGTTGGAAATGCAGGTCTGGATCTCCCGAGAGAGGCGTCAGGGTGGAGATGTGGATTCCTGAGCCATCTGTCCAGGGGATTCAGCTACACAGGTGGAGGAGAGCCAGGCAGGACAGCTGTGCACAACTGGGCACATCGCGCTCAGAGTGTCCCTAGGGCACCACCACACTGTGACCTTCCCAGATTTGTAGAACGACTATAACTTTTCAGATGGCAGCTACGTATCTTAAGAAAGGGGCGCCTCTTCCTAGGGTGCTCGGAGGTGCATACAGTCCCGCAGCAGTGCGGGAAGTGACTGGCAGGAGCCAGCACGGCTCAGGGTGGGAAGGAGGAGCCCAGGAGACCCTGGGCGTGGTGAGAAATTTAAGTGTGCGGGTAGTTTGTTGCCTTGGACTGGCTGAGACAGGGCCCCACCCCGGGAGCTGTCACCTGATTTGGTTCCATGACTCAGGGAAAGCCACTGCTCTAGTAGCTGTCTCCTCCCTTCTCACACACCTGGTACATTTCCCTTGACAGCAGCAAACGGAGTGGTTATCTGTCTCCATTTGGTTAAGTTGTGGGGCTCTCTGGGGCCCCGCTCCAGGGCCAGGTTGGTGACCATCTTCAAGGGCCAATGGTGGCCTCCTCCAGAATGGCTGCTGCAGAGCCTGCCTGCTGCTCCTAGGAGGGCAGGTCATGCTCCTGTCCCCAGAAAAGGGCACCCCTCGGGCCACTCACCTAGTCACACCTGGCTCCGGCCAGCCAGGAGTCAGGCTGGGGCAGCTCCCTACCTAGAACCACAGAGCCTTGGGGATGGCCCTGAGTCCTGGCCTCTGAGGACCTGGCAGGGTGAGGGAAGCTTTTTGCCTCCTGAACCACGTAAGAAAGGAAAGGCATCCCCAGAAGGACAGGTGGAGGCTGCCTTCACTCCTTCACTGCACCGCGTACAACGGCCGACAGCCTGTCCGCGCCCCGCCCGGGCACGTGGTTCTCTGCCCACACAGACTTGCCGTGGCTGCTTCTGGCACTTGTGGCCTCGTTTGCATCAGTGGAAAGTCACAGGAGGAGAGAGAGCACCCCCTTCCTGGCCAGGAATGAGTCTCACAACCCAGATCACAAATTGCAAGTGCACTTCTTTGTCAGTAGGACCCAGGCCCGAGGCGGACAGGACATTGGTGGAAAGGCTGTAAATCTCGGCGTGAAGCAGCGGTTTATCTGCGTGGAGGGAGCCCCACTGGTCAAGTATTCCCTAGATCAGCCAGTTGAAATGTTCTGCTTTCAAAATAATTCACTTGTTTTTAGATCTTGAATGTTGTTAAGTTTTTTTCATCAGCTGATAATCTGATTCTTAATTTGAATGAGGAATAGAGTTCCTTTTATAAAGGGAAAAAAATATATGCCACCTGTCTGGTCTCTGGGGCTGGCCTTTTTATTTTTATCAACCCTTAAACCCTTAAAAAGAATATAGGTTCTCTGACTCTGTGGTCAGAAGCCTTCAGGGCGTTCAGGAGACAGGATTTTACAAGCAACATCCTGAAAGTAGGCAGGTGATTGCATGGGCTCTTAAAAAAAAAAAAAGAAAAAGAAAAAGGCTCTGAAACAGAGAGGTGGGGAGAGAATTTTTCCACAGCCCCAGAGGGAAAAATCCAGGAGTAGAACCCAAGGGACTTCTGAGATTCTGGAACCGTGTCCTCAAACTGCCTTGTGTGGAAAACTCAGAGGGAATCGCCTGATTCCTGGTAATATTTTTGATTTATTAGCTTTCAGAAAGAAATTAGTTCCATGTGATAGGAATAGTGTTCTTTGATTTGGGCTTAAAGATTTTTCAAGCTTTCAGATTGTTTCCTATTTAATATTCCATCCCTTCTGGCTTTGGAGTTTTCCATGAAATGCCTTGAAAAAAAAAAAAAAACATCAAATGAGTTTTTCAACTTGATGAGGACTTAAGAAATTTCATTAGTTCTTTTCTTCCTGGTCTGACCTTTCGATTTTATGCAGGATGTACAGGAGTGATTTTTCTTGTCTGATTTATAGTACCTCACTGCTGTGAGGATGGTTAATCACGGGTGCACACATTAGTCACTGGTGGTTGTGCTTACAAGCCCAGTTTTGTTGTAGCAACTGTAGGATCTGGTTGAGAGCTGGAGAAGGAACAGTCCAATGGGGTTGGGGTAAAAGACGCAGAAAGCAGTTCTCACCGGCATTTCCTCCTTCCCTCTGCACCCACTGTATACCGAACTCGACCTCAGTATTGGAGGGGGATATGAAGGCAGAGGGGTCGTGTGAGTAAAGGGAATGGGACCCAAGTTCAGTGTGAGAAACTCAGAGCTTGCTCAGTCCCATCAGCGCCAAGGGACCAGTCAGCCCTGTGCAGGCACCTTGCTCTGGGGTTAGAGGCCTGAAACAAGCCTGGGAAGAAATACTGTCCCTGGAAGTGTGCACCCAGCACCCCTGGCACTCAAACTTGGCCTGGGAAGGGATAAAAAAGGTTTGGGAGACAGAGAAGCTTCAGTGGAGAGTAAAATAGTCCACCCAGAAGAGAAAGGAGAAGAAAAGTGTGAGCCAGAGCTCCCCCAGCTACCTGTGGTAGTAAACCAATGGCCTTTTTCCTCATTCAGTCCATTTAGGACCAATATGTTTATAAAATATAATAAAAGTAAATTATTAGAAAAACTGTCAGAATATATTTTATATATACATATGAAATAGAAACCCAGAGTTTTATTGTTACAGACATAAAACTCCTCTGAAATAGTTGCCAGAGTCTCTAAACATGCACAGCTTGCCTACTCGCCTCCTTGGGCCGGCACCAGCACGCAGGACGGACTCGCCGTGGGCAGAGGAGGACGCGGTGATGGACGGCAGTAAAGAAATGGGGAAGGGAATGTCATTCTGTCCATGTCCTCATTTTACAGACGAGGAAACAGTCCCCGAGAGCTGAGCCCAGACACTGCCTTCCGGCCCAGGACAGGTGTCCTCGCCCCTCTGCTAATCACTGAACGAGTAACATCAGCCTCCCGGCACGCTGCCCACCCAACCCTCTGTGTCCATCAGCAGGTGCAGGGTGCCACAGGGCACCAGCCTCGCTGACCCCTCCGTGCTCTCTGCTTGTGGCCACTGTCTTGATGACAGAAGCCACCTCAGAGTTCACTGTGTCTAATCGAGCCTGTCAAATGCGTGTAACTCCTGCTGAGGCAGTCGAGGAAAGTTTTAACACTTTTCTGGGAGCAGAGGTGATTCGTGCTTATGAGCTCAATAGGACCAGGCAGTCGCTGAGCAGGGCCGACTTTCCTTCCTGGTGTCTGTTGATGATGGTTTGATTCTAGACGGATCTGGAAGGATGGACGTCCAGACTGAGGTGGACTGGAGAGCGTGTTCAGGACCACGAAGGTTTCTGGGGTGCTTTCCTGGTGTTAGATCATCCCCAAGATGGAGGCCTCAGCAGGCAGGGGCAGCTTCAGGTTGGCTCTGGAGGCCCCAGCTGCCCAGCACCGCCTGCCCTCTGCCAGCCTCACCAGTCTCAGAACCGAACCAACTGAGAGTGGAATTGCGACTCAGATCACCGGCCATTATTAAGGGCCTTCTATGTACAGAGCTCTGTGTTAGGCTCCAGAGGGAGCCCCCAAATACAAAGATATGGAGATCAAAGCGATGAGGCACCTCTCCTCATGGACACTGCATTTTAGTCGGGGAAATGGGAGTTGTAGAATAACCGCCCAGGCCAGGATTTGGGGATCTGCTCTCTCTCCCTCCCTCCTCCTTGGAGCCCCTTTCTGTGGCAAAGAAAGGATTTCTAGCACTAACAGAAATCCTTAAAAGTGAAAGTGGCAGGTGGAGCTGACTGTTTCCCTGTGAAAATCTGTGATCAAAAATACCAATAGACCCGGACATGCAGAGGAGATGCCTTCCTTAGCCACGGCGTTGTTTATGGGGCAAGAAACTGAGAAGAACACATCCCGTACGTGGCCTCGCGGGGTCTGGGTTCCATCACACTGCGGAGTGCATCAACTAGCCCCGCTGTGGGGTCTGTGTCCTAAATAACCAGGCGGGGGAGGGAGCGGAACAAGGACGAGCTGTACAAGTGCATTTTACTTGATTGCATCGTGAGGTACAGATACTGCTTCACTTCCTAGGAATTCTGTTTTAGTTTTAGAGGATTTCAGTTCTCTAGAGTGGAAATAAAGTTCTCCAGCCACAGAGGTGTCGTGGATAGCAACAGGCTTCGGCGACTTCCTTATCCTCCTTCAACTCACTCTCCCTAAAAGAACAAGTCAGCGACAGTGAAGGGCCGGGCCTTTGCAAGACCAGGAGGCTCTAGACGAAGCTCTCCTGAAAACAGCCTTTCTCTCTGCCCCAATCCCGGCTGCTGGGACAGCAGAGAGGCCTGCACGCCTCTCTCTTACTGCTGCAGAGCTGGGTCTTAGCACAGATGAGGACGCAGACAAAAGCGTTGGGGCTGAAGGGGTTCAACCTGTTCTGGAAAAATTTTTCTCATTTGCCTGGGGCTCTGTGACGATGTGACCAGCCCAGGTTGGCTCCTGGCCCTGTGACCCAGAGAGCATTTATAAACCAGAAGTGTCACTTAACAGGCCCGCCTGCTTCAACCTCAGAAGCTTATAATAGTTACATAGAATTTGCAAAGTTCATTTTTGCTCTTTATCAATTTTGATTTTTAAAAAAAAAAAATTATGGCAGTAAGTCATATAGGTGTTACCTGGTGTTTTTTTCTTGATGGGGAAACGATGGCCAGGGTATCTTCCAGCACTCAATTCATTCCAGGCACTATGCTAAGCATTTCCTATTAAATAACTCACAATTTTCATGAGATGGGAACGGGTGTTATCTACATTTCGTGATGCAAAAACAGGCGTACAGTGGTTAAGTAACTTGCCCAGATCGCAAATAACGGAGACAAGACTGAAACTCAGCCAAGTCTGGCTCCAGAATCTGTGCTTGTCACCTCACACGTTGCTGCCTGTTGACATCAGACAGACAGAAGCTATTGAGTGACCACCCCTGGGTCGTTGGGGGTGGGAGAAGGGAGGCGGTGGAAGGTTGACGGAGCCTCACTGGAGCCTTTTCCTCCATCAGAGCATGAGAAGTTGCCCTTGGCCCATGTCTGGGGGGGCACAGGACCTCGCTCTGAGACTGGATCTGCTGTCTCTAGAATCAGTCACTTTGGATTTGTTACCAGATTAGGTCACCACTGTGGAGTCCAATTTCCTACAAAATGTAACTATGGCCCATTATTATTGTTACATTAAACCTTATATTTGTGAATGGTCCTTAATTGCACTTGTGTCTATGGACATATGATTTTGCTGGACAGGTGACATATGGAATGAAATTCAGAGTTAGTGACTCGATTAAGGTCTGTCACCTTAAGATCTATGACCTTGGGACTTCGATGTTGCAGCAGAAAAATTGAGGTGCTTGGGAAATTGACCAAACTGAAATAGCCGTTTGTTATCGGGTCAAGATTAGTCCAGTATTTACGTAAGAAGCCTCTCAAAACATCCCTTCATCTGCTACTTTTGCTAACTGGTGTAGTGATACTTTCTAAACCACAGTAAGACACGTTAGCTAAAAAATAATTTTTCCTCTGATTTTTTGGATTCTGCTTACTTTTAAGATTTTAGAAAGTTATGACGACTCATAAATGTCATGGATTCCTTTTATTAAGAAGAATGCTACAAGATAAGACAGTGGTTCCATATGTAAGGACTCAAATACTATAAGAATGAACAACTAAATGGCTTCTAGGGGGAAAAATTGGGCCCTTTGGTTGCAAAACCCAGAGCTGAGGACAAAGTGAGTGTTCAGGAAGTTTCAGAATCCCAGAGGGAATTTCTAGGGGAAATGTTTGATATCTTTTGCATATTTTGCTATGATATGATCTCAGTGTTAGTAGGAAGTCAGTGAAGTTCCCTGGAAAAGGACTGAGGTGTGTGTTGCTGTCACAGGCTGGCCTGTGATCCTGTCCTAAAGCCGATAGGAGGTCAGGTCCCAGGCCCGACCTTGGGGTGTGTGCTCCAGGTGGGGGAAGCTAGGCTTTCCGTGCACAAAGAAATTAGAGAGCAAAGCAACACTGGCTGCAGTCCCGAAGTAAACTGTGAGGTGTGTATCTGAGAGTGGTTCTGAACTGCAAGTTGTGTCCTTGGGTTTTTTTTATGAGACAGAGTCTCACTTTATTGCCCTTGGGAGAGTAACCTCCAACTCCTGGGCTTAGGCAATTCTCTTGCCTCAGCCTCCCAGGTAGCTGGGACTACAGGCACCCACCATAACTCCTGGCTATTTTTTGGTTGCAGTTTGGCCGGGGCTGGGTTTGAACCCACCACCCTTGGTACATGGGGCTGGCGCCCTACCCTCTAGGCCACAGGGTAGTGAACCCGCCACCCTCCTCTGGTTTTTAAGAAACTTGGTTTAGTTGGCTCAGGTTTAATCTCTGATGGAGCCGGCAGGTAACCAGATGAGACCGGGTGCAAGGCCACAGTTCTGATCCCAGCGGAGAGGCTGCCCCCACCTCCCCTCCCCTTGGATATTGTGTAAGGCATGGCTAATGCTGGCAGAGTTTCATGTTTAGGCAATTGCCAGAAGCAGCCTGCCCGTCCCAGCCTGGGGTCGGTCCTGTAAACGCCACTCTGTCCCATTGCAAAGGTTTCCTCATCACCCCTTCCCAGCAGTCTGAAGTCCCTGCCCACACTTTATGCCAGACCTTCTGCGTGGACAGCCAGTGGCTGCAGTATCACTGCTTATTTTTCCCAAGCCAAAGAGAGGTTCTGAGCCGGGCAGAGCAAGGCCATTGCTATTTTCTGACGATGGAATTATCCGAGGCCCTGGCCTCGGTGCTGAGAGGGCCTGTGTTCCTCTACCAGGAACGGCTCTGTTTCTGTTGGAGGATGTGACCTGTCAGTAGGAGATGAGTCAAGCTCCCTGGAAAGGGATTCCAGCCCGTGATCATATTCCAGGGATGGTATGAAGACTATTCCAGGCCCGACCTACCGAGACGTGTGTTGACAGCTCAGGGATCTGGTTCATGTGTCTGTGGGTGAGAGCCACAGCTTTCATCCCAACAGTGCTGGTTAGGGCCAGCAAAACGTCCTAGTGCGGCACTGCAGTCTGTGAACCTGTCTGCTGGTATGGCTGCCAGGTGTCTGGCCTGACTAGGAGCACCCCTCTTCCCACGCCCCTCCCCACTCCACCACCAGCAACTATCCTTGCGATTAAGATCTTATTGCTAAAGAGGGAGCTAAGTTCTGATTCCTCCTCACTGGAGATCCTTCTTGCCATCCCCTGCACGCACACGGCCTGTGAGCAGCCGGCCGCAGCAAGGGGGTTCTTTGCACCTCTCCTGTCCCCAGCCCACGGGCTCTCGGAAACCCCCATGGCTCTTTGACCTACTACTCGTGCCCGTGGGTGGTTGGCTGCAAGAGAACCTCGACTTCCTTGTCAGCCAGAAAGCAAAGCCCCATAGCAGGTGGCGTCTGTGGGTCAGCCACACTTGGCTGTGTGTCCAAGAGAGCTAGATCTCTTCTTAACACTTGATGTTAAGAAGAGATCTGGGGCGGCTCCTGTGGCTCAGCGAGTAGGGCGCCGGCCCCATATACCGAAGGTGGCGGGTTCAAGCCCGGCCTCGGCCGAACTGCAAAAACAAAAAAATAGCCGGGCGCTGTGGCGGGCGCCTGTAGTCCCAGCTACTTG
>CAUYON010164638.1:0-12329 GCA_963573935.1 Arctocebus calabarensis | reverse complement strand
AGAGCCTCAAGCTGTCACACTGGATAGAGTGCTGTGGCATCACAGCTCACAGCAACCTCCAATTCCTAGGCTCAAGCGAGTCTCCTGCCTCTGCCTCCCAAGTAGCTAGAACTACAGGCACCCGCCACAACGCCCGGCCATTTTTTGGTTGCAGCCATCATTGTTGTTTGGCGGGTCCAGGCTGGATTCGAACTCGCCAGCTCAAGTGTACGTGGCTGGCGCCGTAGCCCGTTGAGCCATAGGCGCTGAGCCATGACCAGATATTCTTAACCAAATATCTGAAAGAAAGTCTGGAGAAAACTAATCAGTTATTCTAATATGCTAAAGATCAGTATATAAACTCAAATTTCTTTTCCCAAATTTTATTTGCTATTACATGCCTTCAAACTACAAAACAGTAGACTACTGACCTCAACATCATACTATTATGTCCATGTCTTCATTCATTCTGGCCTAGAATGTCTTACCTACACTATGCCTGCCTAGAAACCCTATACCACACCCAAACACAACCAGGTATAGTGCTCACACCTGTAGTCCCAGCTACTCAACAGGCCGAGGCAGGAGGATCGTTTGAACCCAGAAGTTTGAGGCTGCAGTGTGCTATATAATCATATCACTGCACTCTAGTCTGTGCAACAAAATGAGACCTTGTCTCCCCTTCCCCCAAAAAAGCCAAATATAAGTGCTAATTCCTACTCCAGAAGCCTTCCTTGATTCTCTTCCATACAAACACATCCAAGCCAAATGAACTGATCATCTTCCCCCAACTATTTCACCTATACTTTACCTACATACAGTAGCTGTCTCACCTTGTGAGACAAAACAGCTCCTTATACCTAACACAGTCTTCATACTACTTCAAAAATATTTGATAAATTGGGATTTCTGGGGTTTCTCCCACCCCACAGGACACTTTCTATTGCTCATACTCATCTGAAAAGCTTCATTACAAATTTAACTATGCACGAAACAAACACAGGTGACTCAAAGTCAACCACTGATTTAAAACTGGGCTTCACCCATCATCTCCTTCCCTGACCTCCTTGATATTTGAAAGCACTGAGGATTCCCTCTGTACTAGTTTTACCTCCTTACAAGGTACCTACAGCTTTCCAGTTCATCAAGCCCAAATTCCATCCATTATCTCCCTTCATCAATACAGCGATCCCAGGGGCGGGCAGAGCAAGTTTTACCCAATTTTTCAGAGTAAGAAGCATGATGAGAGGTTAAAAAACTTGCCTAAGACTCTTAGAGATGGGGCTATAACAAATCCAGGACCTCAAATACCCTAATAGTTCTCCTGATTCTTCATGCTGGTTTGCTGAGAATATTACCAGTAAAAATATTTCATTTTTTGCTTAGCACCTGTGGCTCAAGCGGCTAAGGCACCAGCCACATACAACTGAGCTGGCAGGTTCGAATCCAGCCTGGGCCCACCAAACAACAATGACGGCTGCAACCAAAAAATGGCCGGGTGTTGGGGCAGGCGCCTGTAGTCCCAGCTAAAGCAGGAGACTCGCCTGAGCCCAGGAGTTGGAGGTTGTTGTGAGCTGTGATGCCACAGCACTCTACCCAGGGCAACAGCTTGAGGCTCTGTCTCAAAAAAAAAGGCAAAGATTGGGCAGCACCTATGGCTCATTAAGTAAGATACTGGCCCCATGTACCGAAGGTGGCGGGTTCAAACCCAGCCTCCGCAGAACTGCAAAAACAGAAAAATAGCCAGGCGTTGTGGTGGGCACCTGTAGTCCCAGCTACTCGGGAGGCTGAGGCAGGAGAATTGCCTAAGCCCAGGAGTTGGAGGTTGCTGTGAGCTGTGTGACACCACAGCACTCTACCAAGGGCAATAAAGTGAGACTCTGTCTCTACAAAAAAAAAAAAAAAAGCAAAGATTGGGCTCAGTGTCTGTAACTCAGCGGCTAGGGTACCAACTACATACACAGGAGCTGGCAAGTTTAAATCCAGCCTGGGCCTGCCAACAAGGACAACTACAACCAAAATATGACCGGGCATTGTGGCAGGCGCCTATAGCCCAGCTACTTGGGAGGCCAAGGCAAGGGAATCACTTAAGCCCAAGAGTTTGAGGTTGCTGTGAGCTGTGACGCCATGGTACTCTACCCAGGGCAACATAGTGAGACTTTGTCTCCAAAAAGAAAAAGAAGGCTTGGCGCCCTTGAATCAAGCAGCTAAGGCGCTAGCCACATACACCTGAGCTGGCGGGTTCGAATCCAACCTGGGCCCGCCAAACAACCACGGCTGCAACCAAAAAATTGCCGGGCGTTGTGGAGTGCGCCTGTAGTCCTAGCTACTTGGGAGATAAGAGGCAGGAGAATGGCTTGAGCCCAGGAGTTGGAGGTTGCTGTGAGCTGTGATGCGACAGCACTCTACCCAGGGTAACAGCTTGAGTCTCTGTCTCAAAAAAGAAAAGTAAAGATTGCCATAAAACTTGTATATAAGAAAAAAAAAAACCAGAGAACCCCAAAATAAAACTTCACTGGAAAACATTTTCAAAAATCTAAACTGGGCTCGGTGCCTGTGACTCAAGCAGCTAAGGCGCCAGCACATACACCTGACTGGCAGGTTCAAATCCAGCCCGGGCCCGCCAAACAACAATGGTGGCTGCAACCAAAAAATGGCCGGGTGTTGTGGCGGACGCCTGTAGTCCCAGCTACTTGGGAGGCAGAGGCAGGAGACTCGATTGAGCCCAGGAACTGGAGGTTTCTGTGAGCTGTGATGCCACAGCACTCTACCCAGGGTGATAGCTTGAGGCTCTGTCTCAAAAAAAAAAAAAAATCTAAACTGACTCTAATATTACATTCTCAGGGTGACACCTAAGTTACATACATATTCCTTACAACAGAAACTAATAATACAGTTTCATGTGATAGAAATGCACTTTTTTCTAGTCACCCATCTGTAAAAGAAACTTATTAATATATTTTTCATTCAAGCTATTAAAAATTATCCTGATTTTAAAGTTTATTTATTTTGGCTCAGTGCCTGTGGCTCAACAGGCTAAGGCGCCAGCCAACTGAGCTGGCGGGTTAGAATCCAGCCTGGGCCCACCACACAACAATGACGGCTGCAATCAACAAATGGCCGGGCGTTGTGGCGGGCGCCTTTAAGTCCCAGCTACTTGGGAGGGAGAGGCAAGAGACTCACTTGAGCCCAGGAATTGGAGGTTGCTGTGAGCTGTGATGCCACAACACTCTATCCAGGGTAACAGCTTGAGGCTCTGTCTCAAAAAAAAATAATAATAAATTTATTTATTTTATAGCCTGGAAAGGAAACATCTAAATAGGCTACTTCTTGCTTTAAGGTATTAGAACACAGTAAGATGATGTTATATAGGGTAAATCATTTAAAGAAAGAAGGCAGGAGTTCAAATACCTTGATTAAAAGATTTTTAGGAGAGGACCAGGTGCAGTGGCTCATGCCTGTAATCCTAGCACTTTGGGAGACCAAGACTGGTGGATTGCTTGAGCTCAGGAGCTCGAGACCAACCTAAGCCTGAGCAAGAGCAAGACCCCCCTTCTCTATTAAAAATAGAAAAAACAGCTTGGCGCCTGTGGCTCAACAGGCTAAGGCGCCGGCCACATACACCTGAGCTGGAGGGTTCGAATCCAGCCCAGGCCCGCCAAACAACAAAGACAGCTGCAACCAAAAAATGGCCGGGCGTTGTGCTGGGCGCCTGTAGTCCCAGCTACTTGGGAGCCAGAGGCAGGAGACTCGCTTGAGCCCAGGAATTGGAGGTTACTGTGAGCTGTGAAGCTACAGCACTCTATCCAGGGTGACAGCTTGAGGCTCTGTCTCAAAAAAAAAAAAAAAATAGAAAAAACTAGCCAGGCATTGTGGCAGGTGCCTGTAGTCCTAGTTACTTAGGAGGCTGAGGTAAGACGTTCTCTTGAACCCAAGAGTTGGAGGTTGCTGTGAGCTCTGATGCCACAGCACTCTACTCAGCGTGACACAGTAAGACTCTGTCTCAAAAAAAAAAAAAAAAAAAAAAACTTTTAGGAAAACCTTTCTAATATTTTTCATCTCTCCTAAAACGAGCAGGAAATATGCCAAATATTTCAGTGTACCACTGTGTAAAAGAAGAGATTTAAAGAATCAGGGAGAAAAATCATTAAATGTCTTTAACTTTATATATCAAACACAAATTTTGGATGATGTGCACACTGAACATCTGGATCTTCAAGCCCTTAACTTCAGAGAAGATACTGTAAATCAAGGACTCAACAATTTTAAGTGTAAAAAGGGGGCAGAGGTAAATTGAGATCAAGCCAAACTCTAGCTAGACATAAGTAAGCGACAGAGAAAACAAATATCAAACTACTTAATTCAAGTCAGAAGTATTTTAGACCATAGGGATCCAAAAAACACTAGGGTAACAAAATGTCTGCCAGTAGTGCCTTAGGATTCCTGCAAAGAAGTAGATAAGAATACATTTCCCCACGGAAGGAGATACCACAGAAAGTTCCCAATAGAGATTCTGTACCATGACTACTTCCTCTTTCCAAAGATTTTTGCAAATCATACTTTTAAGAATTTATTGCTGGACCACCATAAATAAACAATTAAAAAACAGACCCACCCTTGAGTTAGTGCTAGAGGAATCTGTCCTCCTAGGAGTGCCAGATGGAGATTTAAAAAAAAAAACAAAAAAAAACTCTTTACTAATTGTGGCCAAGATTCCTTGGTACTCGGTGCCAGGGCCAGGATATTAACCCAGATGTCCTGGCCAAATTCAAGGTTGGTTAATTACAGTCTGCCAACTTACCAAAAATTAAAATAAAGGCCTCCCTCTGTTCCCCTGATTGCAATCTGAAGAGATCATTCTTCCTTGAAATTCTTGTATAGTACCGTCAGTCAATATTCTTTCCCTTAAAAGTGCATGGTAACTCAAATACTGATATAAAGCATACGGATTCTTTGAGTTCCACCTATAGGGGAAACATATATTGTGTATATTAAAAATATGTAAGACACTGTTATAGTTTAAAGCTTCCCTAAGCAGCTATCTAAAAAATTCATACCCAGGGTAATACGTACACTGCTTTCCAATTAATATTGAAAAGACTATATAAAGGTTTGTATTAAACACAGATTTTGAACTATTAAAACAGGGGTCCTCAAACTACGGCCCGCGGGTCACATGAGTTGGTGTGAATTGTATTTGTTCCCGTTTTGTTTTTTACTTCAAAATAAGATACGTGCAGTGTGCATAGGAATTTGTTCATAGTTTTGTTTTGTTGTTTTTTTTTGGTTTTTTTTGAGACAGAGCCTCAAACTGTCACCCTGGATAGAGTGCTGTGGCATCACAGCTCACAGCAATCTCCAATTCCTGGGCTCAAGCGAGTCTCCTGCCTCCACCTCCCAAGTGGCTGGGACTGCAGGCGCCCGCCACAACGCCCAGCCATTTTTTGGTTGCAGCCGTCATAGTTGTTTGGTGGGCCCGGGCTGGATTCGAACCCATCAGCTCAGATATACGTGGCTAGCGCCTTAGCCCATTGAGCCACATGAGCCGAGCCCATACATATATATTTTTTTAAACTATAGTCCGGCCCTCTGGACAGTGAATTGGACAGTGAATTGGCCCCCTGTTTTAAAAGTTTGAGGACGCCTGCATTAAAACTTTTAACACTAGCTGTGATGCCATGACACTCTATCCAGGGTGACAGCTTGAGGCTCTGTCTCAAAAAAAAAAAAAAAAACCTTTTAACACTAAAAAAGAGACCTTTGCTATCAGAAGGACAATTTTGGAAAAAAGCTATATATGCAAATATCAGTTACAAGGCCTCCCAGGATTAAGCAAAGATCCTGAATGGATGTATACAAATAGGAAAGTATACACTTAGTAGCAAGACTGAACATCAAGTACTGGGCTGGCCTTTCTACCAGCCACTTACTTGTGGTTCCATTGCCAAAATATTCTGCACATTGCTTAAAATAACATAAACCAGGTTCAATTTGTAGCTCTGTATTCACTAGCTACGTGGCCTTTTCTGTAGTTAAATTCTTTGAGCCTCAGTTTCCTCATTTTAACTTTATCTTCATCAAAATCATGAATAACATGGCAAAAATTATTCCATACCCTTTAGTATTTTTAAATATTTTAACAATTAAATATATTAAGCACCAGCTATAAGGTCTTAAAGTAACATCAAGTACAAGCTTCTTACCTCAAGAACTTTGCACTTGCTAATCCTTCTTCCTACTATGCTTTCCCTGAGACATTCCCTCACTTCCTTTAGATATTTACTCAAAAGTCATTAGGTCTGGCTCAGCACCCACAGAACAATGGTTACAGCGCCAGCCATATACATTGAGGATGATTGGTTCAAAACCAGCCTGGGTCAGCTAAACAACATAACAACTGCCAGGCGTTGTGGCCGGCACCTGTAATCCCAGCTACTTGGGAGGCTAAGGGCAAGAGAATGGCTAAAGGAAGAAAAGAAAAAAAAAATTAAAAAAGAAAACCTTGAAACTAAGATGAGTGAAAATCAGTTGAAAGCAAAATTCAAAAAAAAAGTGAAGAAGAACTACAAGTTTGCCATGGCTAATAAACAACATTGTCTATTCTCCATATCAAAGAAAAACACACTTGACCTCCACCTCTTTTTTTTTTTTTTTTGGAGACAGAGTCTCACTTTGTCACCCTCGGTAGAGTACTGTAGCATCATAGCTCACAGTAACCTCAAACAACTAGGCTTAAGCGATTCTCTTGCTTCAGCTGCCTGAGTAGCTGGGATTACAGCCACCTGCCATAACACCCAGCTATTTTTAGAAATGGGGTCTCACTCTGACTCAGGCTAGTCCTGAACTTCTGAGCTCAGGCAATCCACTGCCCTCAGCCTCCCAGAGTGCTAGGATTACAGGCAGGTGGACTGCTTGAGCTCCAGAGTTTAAGACCAGCCTGAGCAAGAGTGAGACCCTGTCTCTACCAAAAACAGAAAAACTAGCCAGGCATTGCTGGGCCTGTAATCCAGCTACTCAGAAGGCCGAGGCAGGTAGACTGCTTGGGCCCAAGAGTTTGAGGTTGCTGTGAACTATATGACACCAGGGCACTCTACCCAGGGCAACAGAGTGAGCCTCTGTCTCAAAAAAAAAAAAAAAAAAAAAAAGAGAGAGAGAGTGAGAGAGAAAGCAAGAAAAGAAAAAGTAGCCAGGTGTTGTGGCAGGCAAATGTAGTCCCAGCTACTGGGGAGGCTGAGGCAGGAGGACTGCTTGAATCCAGGAGTTTGAGGTTGCTGTGAGCAAGGCTAAGGCCACAGCAACTCTAGCCTGGGCAACAGAGTGAGGCTCTGTCTGAAAAAAGAAAACAAAAAGAACCAGATTGGCTTTTGTTGTTTTCTCATGCACTATTTGGAGCTCAAGCCATAAGTAAAAAAAAATAGGGAAGGGCAAAATCTTGATCTTCAAACAGAATACCTACGCACGGTCCCACCCAGTTTTGGTTTTACCAGTTTGAACTAGGCCTACTGGGAAGCCTAAGATATACTACATCTTTCTCTGCACCTCAAACACCCAGCACCAGCCCTTACCCAAGCAATCACCCAGTTCTTTCGCTTTAATACAGGCCAGGCTTGCTCTTTGCCAGAGATTTCCTATACTCATTTAAAAACACCTCAAGCCAGAATACTTAAGTTCAAACCCTGGCATCACCACTTATTAGGTGTGTGACCCTAAGCAAGTAACTTGACCTTTCTGTGTTCCCTCAGTCAAATGGGGCTAATGATAGCACCCTCCCAGGACTGGGCTGATTAAATGAGATAAAACACATAAAAACATACCCAGGGCCTGGCCACAGGAATCCCTCAAAATATGTTAATTGTTATTATCTATAGAGAAAAAAAAATGTCTTAAGGCTAAGGAGCAACATACCTGAGGATTCTGCAAAAGGTTATCATTAAACCTAAAAGTCAAATAGATTGCTCTCCTGACTCACAGATACTATCGGCCATAGCAGTAAAAATTTAATTAAGTTTAAATAGCAACAACCAGAATCATAATCATAATGACAGCAGCAGCCACAACACTAACACAGAGCTCTCGCAGCCAGAAACTGTCCTAACCTTAAAGAGGAAGAAGCAGGAGTGCTGAAATCACACACACACACACACACACGATTACTGAAATCTTCCCCACCCACCTTTTTAGGAACAGTAATTGACTCCCAAGTTTTGCTAAAAACAGGTATCTAAACCCTTAAAACAGGTATCTAAAGCCTTAATGTATAATTTCTTCATACCAAAGAGGTGGGGCTGTGAAGGGAGGAGCGGGTGGTGCTCCGTTCCTGCCAGATGGAAAAGCCACATGAAGCGGACAAACTGCCGGATTCAGGATTTACCCCCAAATCGAAATCAGATTTTTGAAGCCCAGAACCTCCAAATTTGGGGAATCTGAAGGCTTTGGTTTTAAAATAACCTCTAAGCAAGTGTCATCTGTCTTCCGAGCCAATCCCCCGCCGCTGTAGAAGGTTCGGGTTACTGGGCAGCGGCGTTATTTCAGAAATCCGGGAGAGGTCTTGCCACCTCTAGGTTTCTACCGTCCCCAAGAATCACAGCCCCACTTGGGAGGAAAACAAAAGCCCGGGCACGCCGGGGAGGCCACGGCAAGGGTGCCCTCCATGCCGGCTCGCGGCGCCAGCACCCAGGGCCTGAGGAATACTCAGGTGACGCGCGCGGCGCCCGGGGCAACAGGTCCTGCCCGGCCTCGGCCTTACGGGGGTCCGGCCGCCCCCAGCCGCCCGAGGGCCGTGAGGAGGAGAGAGGGGCGCTGGGGACAGCGGCGCCCGGGGCGGCGCGGGGGCAAGGAGTCCAAGCTCCATCTTGAGGCGGGCGGAGGAAGGGAAGGCCCGACTCCGCGCTGACAGGGCCGCGCACTTTTCCGGCTCATGGGGAGCACCCCAGGGACCCCGGGCCTCTGGGGCCGGCCACGCGGGGCTCTCAGGGTCCCCTTTAGGGCCGCCCGGGCGCGGGAGGCTCAACCCCCTTCCTGGACGCCGCGCCCCAGCCCCTAGCGGGTGACCCAGAGCAGGCCCTGGGAGACACGAGCTGGGAAGGGGAGGAAGGGGCCGGGAAGGGGAGAGGCTCGCGCCGCGCCTCGCTCACCGTCTCGGACGCCGCCGGTCGCCGCCACCTGCCCCACTGCAGCAGCAGCCGCCGCCGAGGCCGCCGCCTCCCGCCTCCCAGCTCGTCAGCTCCGGGCGGGGGAGAGCGTGACGCGCCGCCGCCGCGGGGCCGGGCGGGCGCGCGCCGCCAGCAGAAGACGCCGCGCGGCTCCTCCCCGCGCTCCTCTGCCGCGCCCGCCCGCTCGCCCTCCTGCTCGGCCCCCGGAGTCTTCTAGCCCCCGGCTCGAACCCTCGCCGCCACCCCTTCGTCTGCCCCCACCGCGGTCCCGAGAGGCGAACCGCAGGCCGGGGCGCACCCGCAGCTCAGCCCTGGACTCTCAGGAGCCCGGGGATGGGGAGCAAGGTGCGAGTGAGAGCCGAGAGGCCTGCTCGAAGGGGCTCTTCATCATTTTGCTTAGTTCCCTGTTTTCTGACAAATGTGCCCAGAATTTGCACGTCACACCCGGTGGCTCCATTCAATCTTGACCACAGCCTGCTATTTGGGGCTGATTCTTATGTTTGCTCCCTCCCTTAACGCCAGACCAGGTGAGAAATCCTTTGAAATAGGCTGGAAGGAGCCGCCCACAGCAGGTTAAGTTTGGGAAGGATCATCTTTGCCCTCTCCTCCCTCCAGAGAAAGACTGTGGATGAGGAAACCCTAGAAGAAAATGGAAAGGAGCTGCCCACAGCAAATTTAGCTTGAGAAGAACCATCTCTGCTCCTCCCTTCCTACTAGGAAAGAATGAAGGTTGAAAATTCTTTGAACTAGCCCAGTGCTTGCTCCGTTACTTAGAGAAAAACCTCTTTTATTCGCCTTGGCCGCTTGGACCGAAGCCCTGGTTAATGTCCCATCCTCCCGCTTCCCCCCAGGGATCTCCTTTAAAAGCGTTTGAAAGGGACTGGAGGGGAGGCAGGAGCAGCCTGTTCGGCTGGGGTGGTGCGCGGGCGGCCAGCGTTGCACTCCCGTGGACCATGGCAACCCCAGAAGCTTTGCAGCTCCAGGGGGAGTTTGCAGCTGTCAGGGGAGCCCACGATTTCACAGAAACTCGGTGGTAGATAAGGGGGCCTAGAGCTTCCTTCTCCTAGGCAGAGGAGCATAATCAGGAGGGTGACCTCTCCCACCCCTTACTGACCTTTATTCAAACCATAGTGCTGCCTGGACCGACACACACCCACAGAACAGGAGGAGGGAACTGCATTGGAAATGTACGAAGTTCCAAACTAAGTAAATTTGTCTCCTGGCCTCTCCCCTCAATTCATTTCTGAAATCACACCAAATGCTTTTACCGAATTTGACATGGCCCTAACTTACAAGCTGCAAGGTCAGGTGGTGATTTCAGGCACCCCTGAAATCAAATATTCATACCCTAATCTAAAACGCACACCTCATCCCCTCATCTGAACACTTTTTTCCATTCTACTAAGCAACCTATGGAATCCTAGATGCCCTATGAGGCAACAACCACTGGTAATGGTAAGCCACAACTGTTAACACTGTGCTTTACTCTTCTCCTTCACTCATTTTCCTGCACCTGCCTTTATTAAAATTATTGATCATGGGCTCGGCGCCTGTGGCTCAATGGGCTAAGGCGCCAGCCACGTACACCTGAACTGGCAGGTTCGAATCCAGCCTGGGTCCGCCAAACAACAATGATGGCTGCAACCAAAAAATGGCCGGGCAGTTGTGGCGGGTGCCTGTAGTCCCAGCTACTTGGGAGGCAGAGGCAGGAGACTCGCTTGAGCCCAGGAATTGGGGGTTGCTGTGAACTGTGATGCCACGGCACCCTATCCAGGGTGGCAGCTTGAGGCTCTGTCTCAAAAAAAAAAAAAAATTATTGATCATGGAATTCTGGTATTAACTTTTTTTGTTGTTTTTTTGAGACAGTGTCTCAGTATGTTGCTCTCGGTAGAGTGCTGTGGCATCACAGCTCACAGCAGTCTCAAACTCTTGGGCTTAAGTGATTCTCTTGCCTCAGACTCCCAAGTAACTGGGACTATAGGCACCCTCCACAATGCCCTGCTATTTTTTTGTTGTAGTTGTCACTGTTGTTTGACAGATTCAAACCTGCCAACCCCGATGTATGCGGCCAGTGCCCTAATCACTGAGCTACAGGCACCAAACCTTTGGCTTTATTTTTTTTTTTAAATAGTCTAATGGGCAGTACTGGGCAGCACTAGTTCAATGGGTAGGGTGCTGGTCACCTACACCCAGACTGACGGTGTGAACCAGACTCAGGCCAGCTAAACAATAATGACAACTACAACAAAAAAATAGCTGGGCATTGTGGCGGGTACCTGTAGTCCCAGCTACTTGGGAGGCTGAGGCAAGAGAACCTCTTAAGCCCAAGAATTTGAGGTTGCTGTGAGTTATCACGTCATAGCACTCTACCGTAGGCAAAATAGTGAGACTCTGTCTAAAAAACAAAAAGACAATCTCACTCTGTTGCCAGTGACATCAGCCTAGCTCATAGTAACTTCAAACCCCTGGGCTCAAATTATCCTGCTGCCTTAGCCTCCAAAGTACCTGGGACTAGGCTTGGCACCTCTGGCTCAACAGACTAAGGCGCCAGCCACGTACACCTGAGCTTGCGGGTTCAAATCCAGCCTAGGCCCACCAGACAACAATGATGGCTACAACCAAAAAATGGCCTGGCGTTGTGGCGGGCACCTGTAGTCCCGGTTATTTGGGAGGCAGAGGCAAGAGACTCGCTTGAGCCCAGGAATTGGAGGTTGCTGTGATGCCACAGCACTCTATCCAGGGTGACAGCTTGAGGCTCTGTCTCAAAAAAAAAAAAAAATGTACCTGGGACTATAGGAGCTTACCCAGCTAATTTGACTATATTTTTTGTAGATCAGTTCTTGCTCTGGCTCAGGCTGTTCTCAAACTCCTGAACTCAAATGTTTCTTATCCCCTCAGCCTCAGAATGCTAGGATTACAGAAGGTGATTAATTTTGACTTTTTAAAAATATCACATTGCAATACTATATATTTACCTTGACTATGGAGCTTTTTTTTTTTTTTTTGAGACAGAGCCACAAGCTGTCACCCTGGATATAGTGCTGTGGCATCACATCACACAGCAACCTCCAATTCCTGGGCTCAAGCGAGTCTCTTGCCTCAGCCTCCCAAGTAGCTGGGACCACAGGCGCCCACCACAACGCCCAAACATTTTTAGGTTGCAGCCACCATTGTTGTTTGGCGGGCCTGGGCTGGATT
>CAUYON010164636.1:0-21531 GCA_963573935.1 Arctocebus calabarensis | reverse complement strand
CTAGTAGCTGGGACTACAGGTGCCCGCCACAGCGCCCGGCTATTTTTTTGTTTTTGCAGTTCGGCCGAGGCCGGGCTTGAACCCGCCACCTTCGGTATATGGGGCCGGCACCCTACTCGCTGAGCCACAGGAGCCGCCCTTCATTTTCTTTTTTGTTGTTGCAGTTTGGCCAGAACCAGATTTGAACCTGCCACCCTCTGTATATGGGTCCGGTGCCCTATTCACTGAGCCACAGGAACCACCCAGCCTTTTCTTTCTTTCTTTTTTTTGGCAGGGGCTGGGTTTGAACCCCGTCACCTCCAGCATATGGGGCCTTAGTTCAAGACCAGCCTGAGAAAGAGTGAGACCCGTCTCTAAGAGTGAGACTCGATTTTTATTTTTAAAAATTATGGTCATGGGGGCAGCGCCTGTGGCTCAAAGGAGTAGGGCGCCGGCCCCATATGCCAGAGGTAGCAAGTTCAAACCCAGCCCTGGCCAAAAAAACTGCAATACATAAATAAATAAATTTGTAAAAAAATCATGATCATGGGCTTGGCACCCATAGCTCTGTGGTTAGGGTGCTGGCCACATGCAGCAGGGCTAGTGGGTTCGAACTTGGCCAGAGTCTGCTAAAACAACAATGACAATAATAACAAAAAACTAGTCAGGAGTTGTGGTAGGTGCCTGTACTCCCAGCTACTTAGGAGGCTAAGGCAAGAGAATCACATAAGCCCAAGAGTTTAGGTTGCCGTGACACCATGGCACTCTACCAAGGGTGAAAAAGTGAGATTCTGTCTCAAAAAAAACGAACATGCTCATGAGCTGGGCTTGGTGGCTCACACCTATAATTCTAGCACTCTGGGAGCCCAAGGTGGGTGGATTGCCTGAGCTCAGGGAGTTCAAGACCAGCCTGAGCAAGAGTGAGACGCGTCTCTAAAAATAGCCAGGCATTGTGGCAGGCGCCTATAGTACCAGGTACTTCAGAGACTGAGGCAAGAAAATCATTTAAGTCCAGAATTGGAGGTTGCTATGAGCTGTAACTCCACAACACTCTACCAAGGGCGACAAAGTGAGACTTTGTCTCTAAAAAAAAAAAAGAAAGAAAGAAAAAGAAAAAATAGAACTTTTTTTTTTTTTTTGAGACAGAGCCTCAAGCTATCACCCTGAATAGAGTGCTGTGGCATCACAGCTCACAGCAACCTCCAATGCCTGGGCTCAAGCAAGTCTCCTGCCTCTGCCTCCCAAGTAGCTGGGACCACAGGCGCCCACCACAATGCCCGGCTGTTTTTTTGTTTTTTTTTTTGATTACAGCCATCATTGTTGTTTGGCGGGCCTGGGCTGGATTCCAACCCACCAACTCAGGTGTACGTGGCTGGCGCTTAGCCCATTGAGCCACAGGTGCCGAGCCTTTTTTTTTTTTTTTTTTTGAGACAAAGCCTCAAGCCGTCACCATGGATAGAGTACTGTTGCATCACAGCTCACAGCAACCTCCAATTCCTGGGCTCAAGCGAGTTTCTTGCCTCTGCCTCCCAAGTAGCTGGGACTACAGGCGCCTACCACAAGGCCTGGCCATTTTTTGGTTGCAGCCGTCATTGTTGTTTGGCGGGCCCAGGCTGATTCGAACCCGCCAGCTCAGGTGTACATAGCTGGCTCCTTAGCCTGTTGAGCCACAGGCACCAAGCTTTTTTTTTTTTTTTTTTGAGACAGAGCCTCAAGCTGTCACCCTGGATAGAGTGCTGTGGCATCACAGCTCACAGCAACCTCCAATTCCTGGGCTCAAGCGAGGCTCCTGCCTCTGCCTCCCAAGTAGCTGAGACTACAGGCACCCGCCATAACGCCCGGCCATTTATTTATTTATTTATTTTTTAGTTGCAGCTACCGTCTTTTGGTGGGCCCAGGCTGGATTTGAACCTGCCAGCTCAAGTGTACGTGACTGACGCCTGGGCTTAGGCAATTGTCTTGCCTTAGCCTCCCAAGTAGCTGGGACTACCGGTGCCTACCACAACACCCGGCTGTTTTTGTTGTTGTTGCAGTTTGGCCAGGGCTGGGTTTGAACCTGCCACCCTCAGTATATGGGGCTGGTGCCCTACTCACTGAGCCCTAGGCACCGCCCAATATCGTTGTCTTAGCAGGCCCTGGCCTGGTTCAAACCCGCCAGCTCTGGTGTAAATAGCTGGCACCCTTATACACTGAGCTATAGGCACTGCCTTATTTTTTGGAGACAGAGTCTAACTATGTTGCCCTCAGTAGAGTGCTGTGGCATCATAGCTCACAGCAACCTCCAATTCCTGGGCTCAAATGATCCTCTTGCCTCAGCCTCCTGAGTAGCTAGCACTACAAGTGCCTGCCACAACACCCAGCTGGTTTTTTAGAGAGGGGGTCTTGCTCTTGCTCGGGCTGGTCTTTAACTCTTTTTTTTTTTTTTTTTTTTTGTAGTTTTTGGCCGGGTCTGGGTTTGAACCCACCACCTCCGGCATATGGGGCCGGTGCCCTACTCCATTGAGCCACAGCTGCTGCCATGGTCTTTAACTCTTAAGCTCAAGTAATCTACCCTCCTTGGCCTCCCAGAGCGCTAGAATTATAGGCCTGAGCCACCATGCCCGGCTGGGCCCAGCCCTTTTACATCAGCATTTTTAGAGATGGCAGGACTGAGGCACATCGTTCTCATCTTGTGACCTTTGCCTATTTGTTCCCCTCTGCCACCATGTCCACCTGGGCCCAACCCTCTTGCATCAGCATTTTTAGAGATTGCAGGACATCGTTCTTAACCCATGACCTTTGCCCGTTTGTTCCCGTCTGCCAGCTGAGACATAAGCTTGCATGGCTAACCAAGCTTATGTCTCTGATCAGAGTTTGTCTTCTCAGAGAAGATGGTCCCGGCTGTCCTACATGAAGGAGCCACTATTTGTTTGTGTCCTTTATGGTCCTTTGTTCATCTCTTGGTCGCCTGTACTCTATTTTTCTAGACTGGGTGCTCCAGGGGACACTCTCTGTCATTGTCTAGTTCAAGTTGCATCCAGACTGCTGGGCACAGGCTCAGCACTCATCCCCTGCATGATTAATGAATTTGAGATTCTATCTGTGCCTATCTCCCAAACACCCACCCCTCCCCTGTGCTCAACCAGGCCCACAGTTGCCTCTGCTGTCGCAAGGATCACCTAATTCCATCTGCCTGTGTGTGTCTTTCTCCCCACCTGACAAAGGGCCACTGGAGGGCTGGGACAGGTCTGAGTCACTCTGGGTGTTCTCTGCTTTTCCGCCTGGAAACCCTACCCCTTCCTGACTTCTTGGAAATTCCCATCCAAGGGAGGTCACTTTCCTTTGCTAGGGCTTCTGTAGCAAAGTACCACAGGCTGGGTGGCTTAAACAGCAGGAATGTATAGTCTCACATTCTGGAGGCCTCAGTCCCAAGTCATGGTGTCAACAGGGCAGGTTCCCTCCAAGAGCCATGAAGGAAGGCTGTGATCCAGGCCTCTCCGTGGGTTGTAGATGGCCATCTTCTCTCTCTGTATGTGTCCAAATTTCCCTTTTTTAGGCTGGGCTTGGTGGCTCACGCCTGTAATCCTAGCACTCCAGGAGGCCAAGGTGGTTGGATTGCCTGAGCCCATGAGCTGGAGACTAGCCTGAGCCAAAGCGAGACCCCATCTCTACTAAAAATAGAAAAACCGAGGGAAGAGGATTGCTTGAGCCCCAGAGTTGGAGGTTGCTGTGAGCTATGATGCACTCTACCCAGAGCAACAGCTGGAAACTCTGTCTCAAAAAAAAAAAAAAAAAGAAATTTCCCCTTTTTATAGAGACACTAGTCAAGTTGGATTAAGGCTCATGGTCATGACCTCATTTTAATATGATCACCTCTGTAAAGACCCTGTCACCAAATAAGGTCACATTTTGAGGTCCTGGGGATAGGACTTCATCATATGAACTTGGGGGCACAAATTTCAACCCCAGCAGTGGTGGGTGAGTGTCATGTGCTCCAGATTCTAAGGCTGGTTCTCATCCTTGCTATACTACTTCCTAGGTGATGACTAAATCAAGTCATGGGCCTTAGTTTTCACATCCATAAAACAGGAATGATCATAGCATCCATGTTGTCTGATTTTTGTAAAAAGCAAATGGATTAATGTAGTTCAAGAGTTTAGAGCAGGGTCTGCCATAAAAAAAAAAGTGCTCAGTTCATGTTAATTATGTTAACTGTTATTGTGATTTTTTTTTTTTTTTTTTGGAGACAGAGCCTCAAGCTGTCACCCTGGGTAGAGTGCTGTGGCATCACAGCTCATGGCAACCTCCAACTCTTGGGCTCAAGCGATTCTTCTGCCTCCACCTCCCAAGTAGCTGGGACTATAGGCGCCTGCCACAACGCCAGGCTATTTTTTGGTTGCAGCCGTCGTTTTGCAGGCCCGGGCTGGATTCAAACCTGCCAGCTCTGGTATATGTGGCTGGTACCTTAGCTGCTTGAGCCACAAACGCTGAGCCTTTTTTTTTTTTTTTTTTTTTGAGACAGTCTCATTATGTCACCCTCAGTAGAGTGCAATGGCATCACAGCTCACAGCAACCTGAAACTCTTGGGCTAAAGAGATTCTCTTGCCTCAGCCTCCCAAGTAGCTGGGACTACAGGCGCCTGCCACAACATCCAGCTATTTTTTGTTGTTGTTATAGTTTTTCATTGTTGTTTAGCAGGCCCTAGCTGGGTTCAAACCCACCAGCCCCCAGTGTGTGTGGGTGGCGCCATTACCACTGAGCTACGCCAAGCCTATTATTGTGGTTATTATTATGTTAAGCATCAGTTGTGGGATCACTTCCTGCTGGAAACCTCCCTGATTTGTCCCAGGTTCAGTCAGGATGTCCTCTGGGCTTCCCCAGTGCCCTCTGTGCCTTCTTTAGAGCACATCTGGCCCAAGATGGGGATTTTGAGAGAACATAACATAAGTAGTGGTGTTGGCTCTTCCTATCCAGATGTACAAGTGGATCACCTGAATCTCCTGAAACAGTTTGAACACCTGGACCCTCAGAATCAGCACACATTTGAGGCCCGAGACCTGGAGCTGCTGATCCAGACGGTAACAGGGAGGGGCAGATAGGCAGAGTTTTGAGGGAAGCTTTGCAGAGGGATAGAAGGGAATGGAGTGTTCGGCGCCTGTGGCTCAACGGGCTAAGGCGCCAGCCATGTAAACCTGAGCTGGCGGGTTCGAATCCAGCCTGGGCCTGCCAACCAACAATGAGGGCTGCAACCCAAACAAAAATAGCCGGGCGTTGTGGCCGGCGCCTGTAGTCCCAGCTACTTGGGAGGCAGAGGCAGGAGACTCGCTTGAGCCCAGGAATTGGAGGTTGCTGTGAGCTGTAATGCCACGACACTCTACCCAGGGCGACAGCTTGAGGCTCTGTCTCAAAAAAAAAAAAAAGTTATATTTATAATTACCCTACTTGGGGAGAGATAGAAAAGAGAGCAAGAGATGACCATGATTTTTGTGTATTGTTGAGCACTGTAGTAACAGAGCAAAACCTTTGGCCAACCACACAAACACACGTGTATAAACAAAAGATGTTTCTTTCTAGATAGTGCTACAATTTGATGAATTTTTTTTAAAAGAGAAGTTGAATCAAAGAGGAAGCTTGTCTTCTAATGAGTTAACCTTAGGAATAAATAAGTCAACAAGAACTAATTTCTTCTTTTTCTTTTTTCTGAGACAGAGCCTCAAGCTGTTGCCCTGGGTACATTGTCGTGGCATCACAGCTCACAGCAACCTCCAACTCCTGGGCTCTGCTTCCCAAGTAGCTGGGACTACAGGTGCCTGCCACAACGCCTGGCTATTTTTTGTTATTGTTTGCAGCCATCATTGTTGTTTGGTGGGCCCAGGCTAGATTCAAACCTGCCAGCTCAGGTGTATATGGCTGGTGCCTTAGCCCCTTGAGCCACAGGCCTCGAGCCAACAAGAACTAATTTCTAATATTGCAACCCTGCAGACCGTCCTAAGAATATTGTACCCTGATTATAGGCCAGAATTGCTGATCTGGCTCTAATCCAAGTTAGAATTTAAGGGTAGAGACACCAAAGGCCAGAATCTTTCATCTGCCACTCTGAATCATCCCCTACTGATTTCTACACTGCTCTCCCTTGGATGCTGATCTGTATGGATTACACTGTTTAGAGACTATCTCTCCTGCTCCTACTTGTCCCTCTATGTATATCAAGAAAGCAAGGTTTTGACCTAAGTTCTTTACTTGGGCTATTTCTGAGTTATATTTATGGTGAGCAACTTTGAAGGATGAGGCAATGTTTCCCTCTGGTAGAAGTATAGACTTGCTTACTACTTACTATAGAAAGGACAAATTCCCCAAACTCAGTGTTTCTCAGCTGTAGGCTAAAACTAGAGCATGTGTGGCATCCATCTGAGTCCATCATCTTACCCCAATGGGAACTAGGAGCATGGAAGAATATGCTGGCATACATGCTGCTTGTTGTGCTGTAAGAAATAGTCCTTTGTCTCCAAACCAATAGCCTTGTGTCTTCTGCCAGCATCCATGACACAGTAAGACCAACTTATTAGCTTATAAGAATCAAATCCCAGAACTCACATATATCAGTAGGGCTTCATCTGGGTTTAATCCAAAGCAAGTCTTGGCATTTCAAGGAATGGAAGAAGCACTGAGGCAAAAGTATGTATTTATTCTTGGTTCTTCTCTATGAAGCTACCTTGGGCAGGCTGTCAGTGAAGCTAACTGCTCTTCTCAACGCAGCCTACTCTATAAAATAGCATCTCTTAATGTCCTCCCCCTCTCCTAATCCCTTAAGGCCTAGAAATGATAACAGATCTGCTACTGCTGCTAACACCAGGCACCATCCTTGTGGTTTAACTATAACCTGCTCTTACCTTTGTAATGAGTCCCCTTGTAAATAAACCCTCAAATTATCTCAATTTGAGTGTTGCCATCTGTTTCTTGCTGGAACTCTGACAGAAGCAGTTAAGTCAGGATCCAACAAGTTACTACCATGACACCCACTGTCAGCCATGTACATTCCAAATAGGAGTTCCTTGAGGAAGGGTGTCCTGGATAAGAAATAACCTACTTTAAGACAAAAAGTAGATGGAAGGAACAGGTGCTGCCACTCTTTTCTCAATTGGGCCCCAATAAACAGGCCTCTGCTTTAAGAATTAAGACCAAGATTTAGCATACTTCTTCTTAAAAGGTTAGAATGCAAATATTTTAGATTTAGTAGGCCAGAGGATCCTTGTCACAACTACTCAACTCTGCCACTGCAGCACAAAAGCAGCCAAAGAAAACAACGTCTAAACGTTACTTATGGGCAGCACCCATAGCTCAGTTGGTAGGGCGCTGGCCACATACACTGAGGCTGGCAGTTCAAACCCATCCTGGGCCAACTAAAACAACAATGACAACTGCAACAAAAAAAAAGAAAAATAGACGAGCGTTGTGGCAGGCGCCTGTAGTTCCAGCTACTTGGGAGGCTGAGGCAAGAGAATTGCTTAAACCCAAGAGTTTGAGACTGCTGTGAGCTAAGACGCCACGGTACTCTACCCAGAGTGACTGCTTGAGACTCCATCTCAAAATAAATAAATAAATAAAATTAAAAAAATAAACATCACTTATAAAACTGGCTGACCCAATTTAGACCAATGTTGTCCAACAGAAATATAATGCAAATCATATAGGTAACTTAAATTTCTAGTAGCTATATTAAAAAGCAAAAAAAAAAAAAAAAAAAGGTAAAATTATTATTTAAACAAATCTATCCCAAATATTAATTTTCTTTTCTTTTTTTTTTTTTTTTTTGAGACAGAGTTTCACTTTGTCACCCTTGGTAGAGTGCCGTGGCATCACAGCTCACAGCAACCTCCAGCTCTTGGGCTTAGGCAATTCTCTTGCCTCAGCCTCCTGAGTAGCTGAGACTACAGGCAACTGCCACAATGCCCAACTATTTTTTGTTGCAATTTGGCCAGGGGCCAGGTTCGAACCCGCCACCCTCAGTATATGGGGCTAGCACCCTATTCACTGAGCCACAGGCACCACCCATATCCCAAATATTAACATTTAAATGTGTAATATAAAGAACTGAGATATTTTATATTTTATATAAAATCTTCTAAATCCAGCAGTTTACAAAAAGCACATCTCAATCTGGATGCCAAATTTTCATTAGAAATACTTGATCTATATTTAGATTTAATAAAATTTGCAGTTGAAAAGTAGAATAACATGCACAAGTTATTCTAAAGATACTTAAAAGTTTTATAATATTTTAAATTTAAATTAATTTAAAATAAATAACATAAAAATTCAATCCCTTGGTGACACTAGTCATATTTCTAGGGCTTGATAGCCACATGTGGCTAGTAGCTACCATCTTAAAGAGTGCTAGTGAAGACAATATGAAGCTAAATGTGAATGGGTTCCAAGATGGGTTAAGAATGACTGAAATAGTTTCTCCTGCCTTAGATCTCTAACTTAGGACCATCCGGAACAGTGATTTTTGACCAGTGTGCCTCAGAATACTAGTGTGCCCTGAAAGGATCTTAGGTATGCTCAAAAATTTTTAAAGATCATTAACTGAATTGTTCTTGAAAGAAATTCAAAGCACAACAAGGATGTTCTCTTTTTTTTGATCAACATAATTTAAGTGTGCCACGAAAGTTTAACTATAGGTTCAAGTGTATTGTGAAATAAAAGGTTGAAAAACACTGACCTAGAACATTAGCCTCTAGTCCTACTAATGCTCAACCTCATTTCCTTAGCTTCTTTGTCAGAATCCTGATCTCTTAATACTTAGGGCTACTGCCTTAAATGGTACGTTAGACTTTTTCCCTTGCCCAAATTGAATCTAAGCACGTACTTGAGTGCTGACATTTCTGGCCCACCATAACTGTGGAACAAGTTAGTCTAATTCTTGTCCATCTGATTTCCCATTGTGGACTTTCTCATCTTCACTTTGGGCTATCTTGTTTTATAGAAGTCTAAGAGAACATTATCAAAACTTGCTTGTTCTAAACTTATTGGTGAACTATTACACTTAATTAAGTCAGCAAAGTTAACTGTGAGGATATAACATCCACAGTTACATTCACCATCAATCAGTGGCAGGCTTTTTTTCCTTATCTATCCAACTTGAAATTTGACCTTCTTATGTACCATGTATCTTAACTGTGCAGCTCAACAAGTTCAGCTCTTGGTCAACTTAAGATATGCACATACAAAATAATTTTAGAACAATTAGAAGTACACACCTCAAATGCAATCTCACATTTCATAAATGTGATCATCTACGAAAACAAGTGGAAAGGAAACAAAGGTAACTCCATATACTTCCCAAATGTCATTTTGAATTTGAACATTTTCTCCTAAACCCAGATACAGTCCCTTTTATTTTTACTTTCCTTCTTGGGCGCATGATAGTAAGCAAAGTGACCACTCAATAATTAGAAGCTGACTAGAGAAAAAGAAGCATAAGCACACACAAACCTAAATAATCAATACCAATTGTTAAAATGAAAGACAAGTGTATAATCCTGATAATCTGTAAAAACCCCCACAATTAACCCCCACTCTTATCTTTAAATAAATAAGAGAAAAAAATGCTTACTCATTTCCTTTTGGGCTCCTAAAGGAAAAGTATGTTTCTCACATCCTTTCTTTTTATATCCATATCTTTTGCCTTCTAAAGGTCTAGGATTAGTTTTATTTTCTGAGTACACTATTTCTGAACCTATCAATAATTAAAATGAAAATTCATTAACATTAAAAAAGACTTAATTAAGAAAATATGATTGGCAAAGAAGTATTTAAAAAAAAAAAAAACACCTGAATCTTCATTTCTCAAAATGTCCCGCAGCAAAGAAGCACAACCATCAAGGCCTTGTACAGTTTCAGTCTGTAAGGAGAAGGTCATTTAGAACAATTTGCATATAACATTTTATTGCAGAAAAAACTGCATTATATAGTTTTAAAATGTCTTTATTAGCAATTTATTATTAGAAAACATTTTTAAGCAATAGACTGCATTTTTCCTTAGAGTAACTAGTATTTTATTTTTGTACTTTACATCTACTTCTTAGCTTTTATCTGAAGATTAATTAAGATAGTGTATATTTTATCCGTTCAGTTTAATCTTACCTGACTTGCTGAATCAGAATTGGTGGAATGACCAGAATCTGCATTAAAACGTGTTATTTTTCTTAAATGGGTCCTAGAAAATAAGCTCATTAATATTCTTGCAAATAATACCAGTATGTTTTTCCCAAAATATATTAGTAGTTATTTTATTTCCAGCAAAGAAAAGATTGTCTAACCAAGTATAAGATAGATTTATAAGGACATTAAGAAGACTAATGTTAAACACTAAAATGATTAACATGGGCAGATATGAAAAGTTACTCCCTAGAGGTTATGAAGGAATGTACAGGCCCATCTAATTTTCTGGGGTAGGCAAAATATAGTATAGTCTTCCAATGACCTGAAAAAATTTCTTAAAACTTCCAAGTTATAAACTTCTTTTAGTACTTACCCTTTCTTCCCATTTGTTAATTTAGTAGATCCAGCATGTGTTCCTGAAGATAACACCTATGACACAAGGTATTATATTATAGCAGATATACACATATTTTTCTATTTTCAATATGCTATCTTGAAAACCTGAAATGTCATTCACTTTTTTCTTTCTTTTTTGCATCTTCCCAAACTCTACCTATCAAACAATAACCCCTTTTCCTCCTGCACTTGGCAACCATCATTCTGCTTTCTCTGAATTTGACCCCTCTAGGCACCTCATGTATGTAGAGTAATATAGTATTTTTCTTTTTGTGACTGGCTTATCTCACTTAGCATAACATTTCCAAGCTTCAACCATGCTATGGGTTATGTGCCTAAATTTTTCTTCCTTTTTAAGGCTGAATAATAAATGTACCATTATTTGTATCTCCATGTTATTCATTTTTTAATGTGATATAAACTAAAAATCTGAATTTATAATTTAACTCTTATACAATAATTTCGTCAAGCATGTAACATATATTTATTCTTTAAGTCTATTTAAGCTGAAAAGGAAACTGAGTTATTTTAAACCACAAGTCCCTATTGCAGTAAGTCCAAGCTATATTAATCCCTAAATATGTTCTATATTCCAAAATTCTTTGAGATATACAAGTTAAATGAAAATACAGGACAGAGTTCTTAACTCTGGTTATCTATGTTCTTTAGAATGTCTGACAAGACCAGCACATTAAAATTCTACCGTTCCAGCTCAGCACCTGTGGCTCAATGGGCTAAGGCGCCCGCCACGTACACCTGAGCTGGCAGGTTCAAATCCAGCCCAGCCCGCCAAACAGCGATGACGGCTGCAACCAAAAAATGGCCGGGCATTGTAGCAGGCGCCTGTAGTCCCAGCTACTTGGGAGGCGGAGGCAGAGGCAAGAGACTGGCTTGAGCCCAGGAACTGGAGGTTGCTGTGAGCTGTGATGCCATATCACTCTATCCAGGGTGACCGGTGGCGGATCTGTATAAAAAAAAAAAAAACAACTCTACCATTCCTCTTTATCTACATATCATTTTCTTAAATCTTTTAAAATTCATATACCAATAATACCTAAAAAATTTGGAGGGGCTTTACAAGTAACATAAGTGGGCTATTTTTTGTGTTAAAAAAATATATATATATACATTTGCTTTTACATGTACTCAATATCTTAGGACTTATGCAAGAAACAAATAATTGTGTTTGCCTCTGGGTAAGGAATCTGAGTATCTGGGGGCCACTGTGAGAAGGGAGCCTTCCCTGGTACACTTTTTGATATCTTAGTAACTTTATATCTCTATTAAAAAAATAATTTTAAACAGATATGAGTTAAAGTCCCTAATTCTCTCCTCATTCTACCTGTCAGAAATAGTTACTGTTGGCATTTTAATTTATAATTTTTTTACATGTTTGGATATTTCATTCCAAGATAGCTTTTAACAGTAACTACCCAACTTTCTGAAGTTATAGAATATTCTATTATTTACTCGAATAAGTATATACATACTTCTAAGAATGTTAATGAGAATATATTTTTTAAAGCTGGGTTGATAGGAGCTATTCTCCTTGAGATAACCTGGAATATGACGTCAGCAGTAAGAACAGACATTGTAGGAAATAAAGACCTTGTTTAATGTAACTCCACTGCATCACACTTTCAGAGTCTTTCCCTTTGGTATATCTATGTAAGCAACCCAGCTAGAATCATAATAAAAATCTAAACCATGATGCCACTATCCTCTGGGATCAAGTCCACAAACAACTACCACAATTATTACATTTCAAAATTAAAAAGTATACTGTCTGAGAGGAATATCTGGCATAACTGTAAGATTATCTATGATATTTCTCCAAAAAATACACAGGCTATCTTACAGAAAATCTGGTAAAGATAATTACCCACTATAAAAACACCCTGGAACAGTAGCTGTCTTATCGGAACATTTCCTCCAAATCTTTTCGTTTTTTCTTTTGAAACAATAGAGCAGAGAAGTCTTTCGTATGTTTTACACAGATTCCACAACCCTTAACTTTTTACATCTGCTATGTTCTCTCTCAATATAGATATATAGCATTATTTTTTTTTGTCCGAACCACTTCTGAGTAAACTGTAGACATAATATTCCTTTACTCCTAAAGATTTCCTAAGAACAAGGCCATTCTCTGCTATACATAATTATCAAAACCAGGAAATTAACATTGATATAATATTGTGATCTAATTAACAGACTTTATTTATATATTGCCAATTATCCCAATACTGTCATTTATTAAAAAAAAAAAAAACAAAAAAACCTCTGGACCATATCTAATCCAGAATCACTTACATTAAACTGACATAGCTCTTTAGTCTTCTTGAATCTACAATAGCTCCTCAGGCTGCCTTTCAATGTCTCTTAAAACTTTTGACACACAGGGTCTGGCATTAGTAGATAAGAGTATGATACTGTAATGTTACAGAATTACATGCTTATGATTTTGTAAAGAAAGACTGGTATGGATTACCAGTTCATAAAAAAAGGAGCATTATTTGTGCCATTACTTGTGCATATAATTCTGCAACACTCAAGCACAAAAGGGCATTACTTCTGCCAGTATTAAAAAGAATACAGGCCAGTTATTTTGTAAAATGTTCCTCAAGACATTTAGATTTGTCTGATGCTTCCTTATAATTAGACTCAGATTATTCATTTTTGGCAAGAATCCACCAATGTGTTGTCTTTTTCTCAACACAGTAAGTAGACACATGTCAGTTTGTCCCACTACTAGTGACAGAAACTTAACAAGGTGTCTGCCAAGCTTTTCATTGTAAAGTTACTTTTATCTTTGTAGTAATTAAGCATTTTGTGAGGAGATATTTGAGACTATGTAGAAATCCTAACCATCAAACTGTTACCCCAGTAGTTTTAGCATCCACTGATGATTCTTCCCTGAGTAACTGTTTTGTTAGATGGTGATCTAACTATATCATTCCTTCTATATTTATTAGTTGGCCTAATACCGTATCTTCATTCATCTGTAAGTATTAGGTTGTTTTCACATCTTGGCCATCATCAATGCTGCAATAAAGATGAGAGTGCAAATATTTCTTTGATATCGTGATTTCAATTTTTTTGAGACAGTTTTATTTTGTTGTCCTTGGTAGAGTGCTGTGGTGTCATAGTTCACAGCAACCTGAAACTCTCGGGCTTAAGGAATTCTCTTGCCTCAGCCTCCCAAGTAGCTGGGACTACAGGTGCCTGCCACAACGACCAGCTATTTTTTTGAAATGGAGTCTCGCTCTTGCACAGGCTGGTCTTGAACCTGAGCTCAGGCAATCCACCCGTCTCAACCTCCCAAGTGCTGGGATTGAGTCACAGTGCCTGGCTTGATTTCAATTCTTTTGGATAAACACCCAGAAGTAGTATTGCTTATTTTCCATAATGTCTGCATCATTTTACATTCCCACTGATGGTGTACAAAGGCTCCAATTTCTCCAAATCCTTGCCAATAATTGTTTTTGTATTATGTTAATGTCATTTTAACAGATGTTAGGTTGATACCTCATCAAGGTTTCAATCTGCACTTCTTGGGTTAGTGTTGAGCATCTTTTCATATACCGTTGGCCATCTGTATGTCTTCTTTAGACAAATCTCTTTTCAAATCTTTTTATTTTTTAACTGGGTTACTTATTTTTCTGCTTTTTAGTTGTGGGATCTCACATATGTATTGAATATTAACTATCAGATATATGGTCTGTAGTTCCTCCCATTCTGCAGGTGGCCTTTTCACTTTAATGTTTTCAGTTGCTATGCATTAGTTTTTTAGTTTGACGTACACAGGCTCATCTTATAATTCCCCTGATTCAGCCCTGGACTTGGTTATTTCTCCAAGAAGCCATGTTTCCTTTATTGGACAAGGGTCTAATAGAAACTGAGATCTAGGCACTAGACGTGCTCTTTGCTATTGGAGCTTCTAATCTTTTCTCATATGCATTTTTTTCCTGTCATAATAACTAGCTAGAATCTTGCAATTAGAATTTTGTATTTTTTTCTTTTACTTTTTTTCCTCATTAACATTGGAAAATTTAACAGTTGTATAATATTCCCTTGCCTGGAATAAACTTTTTTGTATGCTAAAAATAGCCTTTTCATATTTAGGATTAAAAGCATAATTATTTGGTGAGATGCTACTGGAAGTTTAATGACTCTTGGTATAAACTGCAAAACTGTTCTCCAAAAGGACAGTCCCAAATCACAATACAGGAGAGATTCATTTTATTTCACATTTACTTACACCAGGTGTAAGTAATACTGGGTAGTATTATTAAGTTTTAATTTTGCTATTTGAGAATTTCTTTCTTTTTTTGGGCAGTTTTAGGCCGGGGCTGGGTTTGAACCTGCCATCTCCGGCATATGGGGCCAGTGCCCTACTCCTTTGAGCCACAGGCGCTGCCTGAATATAAGCATTTCTTAGTAGTCTTACCTCCTACCAACAAGTGCAAGATACTAATACCTTAGTAAAGTGTACTAAGTCCTTTCATTGCCACTTAATCTACATCCTGTGAGTAGCCATTATTTCTGCGAAATAAGAACTTAAAAAGTTCAGAAACTTGTTCAGTCATATGCCTACTAAGTGTAGTGTAATGCTTAAAAGAAGAATGGGGTCTGGCAACAGATTTGAGTAGGAGTCCTGTTTCCACAGCTAACCAGCTGTGTAACTGTTGAGAAGTTTTTTCAACTCTCCACCTCCATTTCTTCATGTGTCAAATAGGGATAACATTTTGATTCAAGCAGCAAAGGCAGAAAAAAATAAAGAAAACCATAAATTAAAAATACCTGTACCAGTATCTACGTCATAAGGCTACTGTTAATACTTAATGAGTACATGTACTATATACCTGCCACATAACAAATGATACCTAAATGTCAGTTGCTGTTATCAGTATTAAGATGGGAGCAAACAGTGCTTCTAAAGAAACGAAAAGTTGTTGTACGTCTAGACAAACTATGTGATAGGTGTTTTTACAGGTTCTCTGATTTAATTTTCTCAATTCTCTGACACAGAATTTTATACCTATTTGTGCTTATTTTACAGCTAAGGATAAGAGTCTCAGAGAAGTAAAAAGCACTTTGCCTGCCGTGACTACAGCAGAGAGGCTGAATTAATTAGAACCTGAATCTGCAGGTGACTGCGCCTACCACCACGATGGAGAGGTTAAGTCCCTCCTCACCGCGCAGAAGGCTGAGACCCGAACCGGGTCTGGCACCTAAGCCAGCGCTCTAGACGACTCCGACGACTTACACAGAATATACTTGGACCGACGCGCCGCGGGTCAGGCTGCGGAGTCGGGCGCCGCCGCTTCCCGGTCCCAGCTTGTCTTTGTTTTATTTTGTTTTTTCCAAGCCGAGTTTTGCAAGTCCCCCAGCCCGAAAACCCCCTCAGTTCCTCTCCACCCCCAGAGTGGAATCCTCGGGCCCTCAGCCCTCACCTGGCCTGGCCGACATCCGGACCTGACCATCTCTCGCAGTTTCACAGAAGCCCAAATCCAGGGAAGAGCCGCTGCACAGTAATAAGAACCAACCGCCTTGGGTTCTTGGGACTTCTTGGCCCGCCCTCCAGGCTTCCGGTTCCGGAAAGAAGCCCGCCGAACGCCGCGCTTCATGGTCTACGACCCGCCTCCCGGCCTTTCGCCTAATCCAGGCCCCGCGCCCTGGGCGTGCGCAACAGACCATCTCCCCGCCGCCGGGCTCGTCACACTTGGCGGAGGGTGGGCGAAGCCAACAGAAGGCGAGCGGTGCAGGGGCGGGGCCTAGTCGGCTGGGGGCGGGGCATGGTCTGCCGGGGGCGGGGTGGGGTGAGGGTGGGGCGGGCGAGGAGTGAGGGGTTGACCTGGGCAGAGGGGGGGCCCTGAACACCTGAGAGTAGAGTTCGTGGTCCTGTTTCCAGGTTTGCAGCTGACCACCCACTTCCATCAGTTGGGGAAGACAGGGACAAGGACCTGCCAGCGCCAGAAGAAAAGACTAGGGTAAGGGACTCATAGTTTTTAGAGGGAATTGCGCATGATTGTGGGGTTTTTGCTGTTTATTTTTAGTTTGGCCTCTTGAGTGCCTTTTTGAATGATTTTGCTTTTGATATTCAATAAAAATCAAACCTTGGGATTGTTATGTTTGTGTAATTATGATGGCAATTAAGAAATTATTCATTGTTGCAACTGGTCTCAGAATGGTGCTCATTAGTTGGGATTTTAGTTTTACTTCTCTGCATAGTTGTCTACTCTTCTGTTGAGGTAATTACTGTTGATAAAGAATAACAGCGTTCTTAATCGTCAGCATGCTGCACTGATTTTAATGGGGATTAGCCATTAGTTTTTAAGGCATTAAGGGTTTTTTAAAAATAATTTTCCGATATTTTATTAGGCAATTTTTCAAACATACAATACAGTTGAAAGAATTATACAGTGATCACTCATACACCAACCACATTTTTTTTATTATTAAATCATAGCAGTGTACATTAGTGCAATCAAGGGGTACAATGTGCTGGTTTCATATACAATCTGAAATATTTTCATTAAACTGTTTAATATAGCCTTCATGGCATTTTATTAGTTATTGTATGAAGACGTTTGTATTCTGCATTTAGTAAGTTTTGCCTGAACCCTTCTAAGGTGCACCGTAGGTGTGGCCCCACCAATTACCCGTCTTCCACCCCAAAACTCCCCCCTCTCTGTCCCTCCCTTGTCCCTTTTCTCATATTCTTGTACTATAGTTGGGTTATAGCCTTCATATGAAAGCTATAAATTAGCTTCATAGTAGTGCCGAGTACATTGGATAATTTTTCTTCCATTCTTGAGATACTTTGCTAAGAAGAATATGTTCCAGCTCCATCCATGTAAACATGAAAGAGGTAAAGTCTCCATCTTTATTTAAGGTTGCATAATATTCCATGGTATACATGTACCTCCATTTATTAATCTATTCGTGGGTCGATGGGCACTTTGGCTTCTTCCATGACTTAGCAATCATGAATTGGGCTGCAATAAACATTCTGGTACAGATGTTTTTGTTATAATGTGTTTTTGGTCTTTTGGGTATATACCTAGTAAAGGAATTGTAGGATGGAATGGCAGGTCTATTTTTAGATCTCTAAGTATTCTCCAAACATCCTTCCAAAAGAAGCATATTAGTGTGCATTCCCACCTGCAGTGAAGAAATGTTCCCTTTTCTCCACATACACACCAACATCTCTGGTTTTGGGATTTTGTTATGTGGGCTAATCTTACTGGAGTTAGGTGGTATCTCAAAGTAGTTTTGATTTGCATTTCCCTGATGATTAAGGATGGTGAGCATTTTTTCATGTGTCTGTAGGCCTTGCACCTGTCTTCTTTAGAGAAGTTTCTCTTCAAGGCCTTTGCCCACCCTGGGATGGGATCACTTGTTCTTTTCTTACTAATACGTTTGAGTTCTCTGTGGATTCTGGTTATTAAGCCTTTGTCAGAGGCATAACCTGCAAATAGTTTCTCCCATTCTGAGGGTTGTATGCTTGCTATACTTACTGTGTTCTTGGCTGTACAGAAGCTTTTTAGTTTGATCAGGTCCCTGTAGTGTATTTTTGATACTGCTTCAATTGTCTGGGGAGTCCTCCTCATAAAATATTCACCTAAGCCAATTCCTTCAAGAGTTTTCTCTGCACTTTCTTCTAGTATTTTTATAGTTTCAGTCTTAAGTTTAAATCTTAAGACTATCTATGATAAACCTACAGCTAACATTTTACTGAATGGAGTAAAACTAAAAGCTTTTCCTCTTAGAACTGGAACCAGACAAGGTTGTCCTCTGTCCTCATTGCTATTCAACATAGTGCTGGAAGTTCTAGTCAATACAATTAGACAAGACAAGAAAATAAAGGGCATCCAGATGGGTGCAAAGGAGGTTAAACTCTCCCTTTTTGCTGATGATATGATCTTATACTTAGAGAACCCCAAAGACTTAACTACAAGACCCTTGGAAGTCATCAAAGAATACAGTAATGTCTCAGGATATAAAATCAATGTCCCCAAACCTGTTGCCTTTGTATATGCCAACAACAGTCAAGATGAGAGGTTAATTAAGGGCACAAATCCCTTCACCATAGCCCCAAAGAAAATGAAATACTTAGGAATATACTTAACAAAAGAAGTGAAAGACCTCTTTAAAGAAAATTATGAAACCCTAAGAAAGGAAATAGCAGAGGACTTTAACAAATAGAAGAACATACCATGCTCATGGCTGGGAAGAATCAACATTGGTAAATTGTCTATGCTTCCCAGAGCAATTTACCGATTCAACGCCATCCCTATTAAAATACCAGAATCCTACTTTCAAGACCTGGAAAAAATGATTCTACACTTTATATGGAACCAGAGAAAACCCCATATAGGTAAGGCAGTTCTTAGTAATAAAAACAAAGCTGGGGGTATCACCATTCCAGATTTTAGGCTGTATTACAAGGCCATAGTGGTCAAGACAGCATGGTACTGGTACAAAAATAGAGACATAGATACTTGGAATCATATAGAAAATCCAGAAATGGAAACCAACAACTTACAGCTATCTAATCTTTGATAAACCAAACAAGAGTGTTCACTGAGGGAAAGACTCCCTATTCAATAAATGGTGCTGAGAGAATTGGATATCCATATGTAAAAGATTGAAACTGGATGCATACCTTTCTCCACTCACAAAAATTGATTCAAGATGGATAAAGGACTTAAATTTAAGGCATGAGATGATAAAAATCCTCAAAGAAAGAATTGGAAAAATACTGGAAGATATTGGCCTGGGGAAAGACTTTATGAGGAAGACTGCCATGGCAAGAGCAATAACTACAACAATAAACAAATGGGACTTAATTAAACTGAAAAGCTTCTGTACAGCCAAGGAGACAACAACCAAAGCAAATAGACAACCTACCCGATGGAAAAGGATATTTGCACATTTTTAATCTGATAAAAGTTTAAGTACCAGGCTCTATACAGAACTTCAATTAACGTATAGGAAAAAACTCAACAATCCCATACATCAATGAGGAAGAGAGATGAATAGAATCTTCTCTAAAGAAAACAGATGAATGGCCAGTAAACACTTGAAATAATGCTCATCATCCCTAAGTATTAGAGAAATGCAAATTAAAACCACCCTGAGATATCATCTAACTCCCGTGAGAATGGCCTATATCACAAAATCTCAAAATTACAGATGCTGGCATGAATGTGGGGAGAAAGGAACACTTCTACACTGCTGGTGGGACTGCAAACTAATACAGCCTTTTTGGAAAGAAGTATAGAGAAAGCTCAAAGAATTCAACCTAGACCTCCCATTTGATCCTGCAATCCCATTACTGGGCATCTATCCAGAAGGGAAAAAAAAAACTTTTATTATAAAGACACTTGTACTAGGCTGTTTATTGCAGTCCAATTTATAATTGCTAACATGTGGAAACAACCCAGGAATGTCCTTCAACCCATGAATGGATTGGTAAGCTATGGTATATGTATACCATGGAATATTACTCAGCCATCAAAAACAATGGAGACTTTGCAGCATTTGTACTAACTTGGATGGAGGTAGGACACATTATTCTTAGTGAAACCTCAGGAATGGAGATGCATGAATCCTATGTATTCAACTTTGATATGAGGACAGTAAACAACAATTAATGACACAGAGGGGCATGGGGGAAGGAGAGAGCAGATAGAGAAGGAGGGAGGGGATGAGGGAAAGAAAACAACAACAACAAAAAAAAAGGAAAGAAAAGAGTGACTAATTCTCACATGGATTGGATTCAATTTTGACCAAAGTACATTACTTGAACATTAATTTTTAATTCAACTTGTTGATATGTTGTTTGGGATATTGCATCCTCACTTTTAAGTGAAATATGTTTGTATTTTCCCTTTAACAATATATTTCCTCCAGTTTCAATATCAAGTGTATCTAGATCAAGCAGAATGATTTTGAAATATTTCTTCTTTTTCCATTGTCTATAGGATTTGACATGATCTGTTTTTTGAAACTCTCCTTTACTTTTATTTGTATGGTATTAGTTGTCTATTTTTTGAGACTTTGGGGAAAAAATAAGAAGTTAACTGATGACTTCATGCTGAGCCTCAGAGTCAAAGCACTCTATAATGTCTTATTTGACAATGTGTACAACACATGTGTACTTTCTTGGCATGATTATTGCTAATATTGCTTGATATTTTAAAGCAGTAATCATCTGTTTTCTTTTCTGAATGTATTTATCTTCATTCATTCTTTATGTGGTTTTTGTTTCTAGTCCTTATCTTAAATATTGTTATTGTTATTGAATTTTAAGCCTTTTAAATTCTGTGAAGGCAAAAAGTGGAAACCTAATTAACATAAGTATATGTAAAAATAAAAATAAAAAAATCTTTAATCCAGTGAGAGTCTATCTTAGTTAATGGTGAAAGGTGTGGGTCCAGTTTCAATCTTCTACAAGTCACCAGCCAGTTCATCCAGCACCATTTGTTAAATAGGGAGTCTTTTCCCCACTGAATGTTTTTAATTGGCTTGTCAAAGATCAAATAATGGTAAGTAGCTGGATTCATCTCTGGTTCTCTATTCTGTTCCAAACATCTGCCTCTCTGTTTTTGTGCCAGTACCATGCTGTTTTGATCACTATTGGTTTATAGCACAGTCTCAGATCTGGTAGTGTGTTGCCTCCTACTTGGCTTTTATTTCTGAGTAATGTTTTGACTATTCGAAGTTTTTTTGATTCCAAATAAAATAAAGTATTATTTTTTGAGATCTTTAAAATATGACAGTGGCGCTTTAATAGGAATTGCATTAAAATTATATATTGCTTTGGGTAGTATAGACATTTTAACAATGTTGATTCTTTCCAGCCATGAGCATGGTATGTTATTCCATTTGTTAACATTTTCAGCTATTTCTTTTCTTAAAGATTCATAGTTCTCTTTATAGAGATCTTTCACATCCTTTGTTAGGTAAACTCCCAAATATTTCATCTCTTTGGCACTACTGTGAAAG
>CAUYON010164635.1:0-18475 GCA_963573935.1 Arctocebus calabarensis | reverse complement strand
GATCTCTGTGTGTGTCTCACCAGCTGCCTGTCCACTCCAATAGTTCACATGGGGAAAGATCCAGAGCTCCCACCCTCTCACCTGCTGACCGGGGAGAGATGGGCTATGGGACCGTCTCTGCTGCCATCTTCCAGCACTCTCAAAGGAGGTAACATTTTAAAACAGTTACTATTATTGAACAGTTTTCAAATGACTTATAAATAATAACAATCTTGAGAGAGATGTCCTGGGAGCTGAGAGCCTGGATTTGCTTCACGTATTCTGCCTCCCAATCCCATACTCTTTCAACTGCTGCACATTGAACTCCCCAATTCTTAGTGAGAAGAAACCCAAAGTACTAATGATATCTTGGAAGAAAATATCATTTTCCTAATTTTTTTTTTTCTTGGAGAAAAAGAGGTCAAAATGAATCTTCTAAAAATCACTGAATTTTAGCAGCTTAAAGGTTTTTTTAAAAAAAGGTATTGAAAAGTACAAACTGAGCTAGCTATAATGAGCTAAAGTGACCATGTAAATTTCATTTGCCAGAAATACTGTATGTGATCTGGGAAAAGTGCATTATTCTCTTGTACCTGTGGTTCTTTCATGTCACAGCTGCTGTGGCAACATGGAGAGGCTGAGAAGGCAGAACTTTTGGAGAGTTAATGAAATCAATGGATATTTTAGAAGAGTTGGACTGAGTTTCTTAAGTACCTTGGGTTTGCTAGGATAGGTACCTGGGAAAGGGAGAGGTAGAACATATAAAGGGCAAAGTCTTTGGAGACTGAGAAAAAAAACAGACTTTGCACCTTGTTCCTTGCCTGCTTCCTAATGTTGGCCTCTAGGTAGCTTTCAAAGGGAGGGAAAAGAGAAAATATGATCTCCACATCAGTTTTATTTAAATAATATGAGTATACAACTTCCCTTTGCCTTGCTCTACTCCTCTCCTTCAGAAAAGAATTCTCTGTATCTGAGAATCAAGAGATGTGGATCCTGCGTTCTCTTTAGACTTTGAATAAATTCCTTTACTTCTCTGTGGTTCTGCTTTTCATTTATTTAATAAATGGCTTCAACTATATTATCTCTATTCAGTTCTAATCTGCTATGATTTTGTGATTCTTATTTCCTAACAGAATGTTCTACTCCACACACAATAATGCAGCCTCCTAGCACAGTATGTAGCTGATCAGTGGTACTCAGTGGAAAACTGCTCAGTGAGTAAATGACATGTTTTTGTCTGATTTAATCACCCTTTGTAAGTTTCCCACTTGCAGGTCTAGCATAGTGCATTGCATAAAATAGATTCAAGATAATTATTGATTGAATAATTCTTGTGTATAATTTTCATAGATCTCTATGGGTATTGATAACATGATGGACTTACTTTTATATAATACATGATCTTGATCATAAAGACCCTTAGTCTGTCATGACCTTTGATCCTATCACTAGGTATATATCTGAGAGAAAGGAATCTACTTCAAAAGGCATGTACAAGAATATCCATGCAGATCATTCATAATAAATCTAATTAAAACCCATCAACTGTGAAATAAATTGTAACATAATCTTATATATAATAATATAATATAACAGCAATAAAATAAACTAAAATGGTAGACAAAAACACGAACATCATAAATATAACTTGAATGAAAGAAGTCAGATACAAGATAATCTATGTTGTAATTCTATTTATTTATATAGTTTGGAAACAAAGGGAGGCGTAGGTAGTTTTAAGACAGGCCTACAGAAACTTCTGAGGGCCTGACTATATTCTATGACTTGTGCAGAGTTATAGAAGAATTTGCTGTATCTATACCATTCTGTAAAGTATGTGGGATTTTGCACATATATTAACAAAGTTTTGTTTTCTTTTTTTTTTTTTTAAGAGTGTATATAAAATCCTGGGTACCTAGTAGGTGCTGGAGACATGGTGGCTACCTAATAAGCATTCTACTTCCCTCTTCTTCCCCTGATTAGCACTGTACACCTAATTTTAAAAAGCAATGAATCATCTTGGTTGAATGCACAGCCTAGACACTCATTCCCAGAAGAAAAGTTGTCTGGAGCATTAGCAGATTGCAGAGTCGAAAGGTGTTCTTTTGCTCATCTGATTGCCTCTTACACCAGCACCAAAGTTGCCACACTGGTGGGTGTCAGAGCCAGTGAGCACTTTGACGCTTCATAATTACTGAAACACATGTGCTAAGTCACTTTCTGCTAATCCATGATGAAAATTCTCAGTGTTCAATCGCCCTCAAAATTTCTCATCTCTTCCCTGGGGTGAGATGCTTTGGTTTAGCAGCTGCACAAGGGGATTGCATTTAAATCATTTAAAGTCTGGAGTTCAATATCTCTCGTAAAAGCAGCCTAATTTTTTTTTGGCTTTCCTTTTTAGGCACACCTAGCTTTTTTTTTTAACTTCGGAGAGAGAATAACCTCCTTAAGGGAGGAAACTTTTGGAAATGCATTAACTCTTTGAGCACACAGGTGTAAACAGGATGCCTCCTGCTTGCCTCTTCCCACACTGTTAATCTCGTTGGCAGTAGCTCTTCTGAGTCATTAGCCATTCTTTTCAGATGTTAGCAGCAAAAGCATTAACACAGTAAATCAGATGTGTGGATAGTTAAAGGTCAGGGAAAGTTGTGAAGGAGAGTACACACAAAAAGTTGAGGCCAATTTTACTTTTATGTAACGTAGCCTCTATGATGTAACACACAGTCCCTTTCCCTCAATTACCCTAACTGAACTTCTTGCTCAGGTGGGTAAGGTTTCTATGAAACAATTCCAGTTGTGTTTTAGGATGTAAATGTCCTCAGAATTCCATCACTTTTACTGTTGTGCTTTAGATGAGGGATGTCAAAACTTTATCTTTTACCTTTCTTTTTTTTTTTTTTTATTTGAGACAGAGTCTCACTCTGCTTAAACACTAAAAAGCCCTGGTGTTAGCCTCGCTCACGGCAATCTCAAACTCCTGGGTTCACGTGATCCTCTTGCATCAGGCTCCAGAGCAGCTGAGATTATAGGTGCCTGCCACAATACTTGGCTAATTTTTCTATTTTCAGTAAAGGCAGAGGTTTCACTCCTTCTCAGGTTGGTCTAAACTGAGCTTAAGCAATAGGATTATAGGCGTGAGGCACTGCGCCCTGCCTGAAAACAAGTTTTTGCAGAGAGGTGTGAGAGAGCAGCCAAAGGTATTTGTGGCTGAAGCAGAAAGGAAATATTTTGGATACCTCACCATTTATGATTGTGCCAAGGTTTAGCTCTATTATTGTTAATTCTAGAACTTCTCATTACCCCAGCTGTGTTGGAAATGCAAGAGGTCAATCGGAGTTAGCTCAAAATTAAATAGGAGTTTGGGACAATGGAAGGGTACTTGGAACAACAGAAACAATCAAACTGAATCAGGCTTAGCCTTTTATGCTGAAAGAATCTTATTTTCAGAAAATACTACATAGAGGGGTAAGAACAAGCTCCATGTGTGTTCTTCAGTGATAGAAGTGAAGGGCTTTTCAATGTAATATATTTTGATAAGTATCTGTCAAGCACCTGCTGTGGACCGAGTACACATTGTGATTACACAGGGACTTTATAAGTATCTGTCAAGCACCTGCTGTGGACTGAGTACACATTGTGATTACACAGGGACTTTTAGAATGGGTGAAGGAGTCTGAGCCACTGCATCGCATCATTAATCACCATGAGTGGAGTACCCAGGGGCTGGGAGATTGTGCAGTACTAGACACCACAGGCCTGTGGGGAGTTTGGATAGAGTTTGTCAGAAAGCGTAGAGGAGGCTGGACTCTCCCCAAACTGAATCCACAGGCCAAGTGCCTGGTTTAGACAGAGGACTCATTCATCTCTGGTGATGCTGTTGGGTCTAATTTGCCAGTCACTGAGGCCCCTGAGTTATTTATTTATTTTTTCTCGTGGAGCCATCTGCAGCTGGTGAAAAATGACCCACTGTAGCTAGTCTACATTTCCCACCTCTTTTTCTCTGGCTTCATAGAGCTGTGACAGACAGCGCCCGGTAGGGTCTACCAGGCTTGGCTGCCAAAGGGAGCACTTTCACGATGGCCCTGTCCTCAGAGCTGGGGCTCGGACTTTGTTCTAACCACTCCTCACTCAACCCGAGGAACTACACACAGTTAGAACTTGGCAACAAAAGTTGTTGACTAAAGAACTGGAGAGTCTTTTCCTGCTAATGATATAAATCCTGAGGAGACTTGAGGGACTGTCCTTCTAAGTTAACTTTTGTATTTTAGGTGGAGGTAATCTAGAATGCAGAGATTTAAGGCTGTACTACCAACCTGTGAGGAGTTGACGAAAGCCCAGGTGCCTGGTCAGTGCAATTTCCATTCTGAGTGCATTCCTCACTTTATCAGGTCATGTGCTTTACTAATGACTGAGAGAACATGCTGGAGAAAAGGATTTCCTACATTTTGGAAACTTTCATCTTAGTACTTTATTTTCATTTAATAGTCATGTTAGCTATTATCATTGACCTTGGATCTATTGTTCCAAAAATATCCTTAACCTTCTTTAGATAGACACATACACACACATCCCTACATACATATACACATTTGTTTCTAAACAGATTAATTTACACAGAATAAGTACCACGACCTCATGGAACGGTGGGAAAGGTCTGAGATTTAGAGTCTAATATACTTAAAATAGAATCTCAATTTTCTGTTTGCCATTTATATGACCTTGACCTGTATTTTAAAGAGCAAAAGTTTTTAATTTTTATGAAGTTTAATTTATTATTGTTTTAACAGTTTTTTTTTTATTTGGCATCCTGTATAAAAAATAATTGCATAACCCAGGGTCACTGAGATCTTCTGTTATGCTTTATTCTAAAAATTTAACAGTTTTAATGCTTAGGTTTAGGTTAGTAATCTTTTGGGGGTTAATTTTTGTGTATGTTTTATAATGTAAGTTTTGAGGCTTATTTCTTTTTTTCCCTATAGTTATCTAGTTATTCTAGGGCTATTTGTTGAAAAAAAATCATCTTTATTTATTAAATTACCTTGGCATCTTTGTTGAAAATCTATTGATTATAATGTGTCAGTTTATTTTTGGATTCTAAACTTCCATCATTGCCACATTGCCCTGATTACTATAGCTTTGTTGTAAGTCTTGAAAGCCAGCAATGTAAGTACTCCAACCCTATTTTTGAATCCATGATTGTTTTTGGGTATTCTAGGCTGTTATTCTTTTTCATAGAAAATTTAAAATAATTTGTCAATTTCTTCAACAACACTTCTTTAGGATATTATTCGGATGACACTGAATCTATATATCCAATTTGCAGAGGACTGGCATCTTACTATTAGTCTTCTGAACTATGAGCATGGCATACCTCTCCATTCATTTAGTTACTTTTCATTAGCAATGTCTTGTAGGTTTAGATGCTAATTTCTTAAACATCTTCTGTTAAATCTGTTCCTAAATATTGTGAATGCTAGTGCAATAGAGTTTTTAAGTTTTGTTTTCAATTTCTTATTTCTATTATATGTATGTATAAAACTTAAGCTGGTTTTGCGATATTCTTATATTTTGAGATATTACTTAAGTCACATTAAGTGACTTATTACTCATACATTAAGTGATATATTACTTAAGTCACATTAGTTCTAGTAGATTCTTTTGTAGACCTCCTAAGAATTTTTTTATGACATAACCGTGTTCTCTATATACAGTTTCCTTCCATTATTTCTAGTCTTTATGCTTTTTATTATTTTTTGGTCTTATTGTACTGACTACAAGAAAGGTAGGAGAGGGCAGACATCTTTGCTTTGTTTTGATCTTGGCAAAAAATTATGAAACATGCCACAGTTGACCATGATATTAGCTGTGGATTTTCATAGATGTTTTTGAACAAGTTTAGATACTTCCCCCTTATTCTTAGTTTTCAGAGAGTTTTTATTGTAAATTCGTCAAGTACTATTTCTGCATCCATTGAAAGAAACTCTATTTTACTTACATTTTATAATTTTTGACATATTTTTATTTTCATTTAGTTCAAATATGTTATTATTTCTCTTGGGTTGTCTTCTTTAAACTAGTGTCATCATTTGAAAGTATGTTCTGTAATAGCCAAATATTTGTATTTCTCCTAGTTATGTTATTGTTACTGATTTATAATTTAGTCTCTTTGAGTTTAGAGAACATATTTTTTATAATTTCACTATTTTAAAACATATTGAGACTTTTGTGACATATCATATGATCTATCCTGGGAAAAGCACCATTTGTACTTGAAAAAGTGAGTCTTCTGTTGCTTGTTGTGATTCTTCCCTTTCATCTTTTTCCCCTTCCTGCCTTCTTTCTTTTACATCTATCTATCTATCTATCTATTATTTGTCTATTTATTAAATTAACATAATAGCTAGTTCAGATAATCTATATTATTGTGTATATTTTTGTCTAGTTGTTTTGCCAAGTCAGAGAAGGAGGGTCTTTAAATCTCTAAGTATTTTTGTGAAGCTGTCTGTTTCTCTCTTAAGTACTGTAATACTTTGCTTTTCATATTTTAAACTCAGTTATATTAATATAGACACATTTATGATTGACCTACCTTTTTGGTAAAATGACCCTTTTATTAAAGTGAATTATCCCTTTTTTCTCTTAGTATATAGTTTTAATAACATCCGTACTCATATACTATAAACTTCACTCTTTGAAGTATACAGTTCAGTAGGTTTTAATATATTTACAGAGTTTTTTATCTATCAATTTTACATACAGCAAAAGATAACTTTGCAGATGTGTTTGAGATATAGAACTTATCCTTGATTATATAGGTAGATAAGGTCTAATCATATTAGCCTTTAAAACAGTTTTTCTCACTTGAGTCATAGAGGAAAAAATAAAATCAGAAGGAGAAAAGATTCCAGTAGGTTTTGAACTGTCATTTCTTTGAAAATTATAAAGAAGGTTCAAGAGACAAGGAATGAGAGTAGTCACTAGAAGGTGAGAAGGGCAGAAGTTGACAGACAGCAAGGAAATAGGTAGCTTAGTTCTATTATACTCATTCAACGAAATTCTGCCAATTCTGCCAATTCAATGAAATTCTGAAATGAGCAAGGAAATAAAATCATTCCTAGAGCTTTCAGAAAAGAACACATATTAATACTTTGTTTTTACTCCAGTGAGATCTGTTAGATTTTGGTCTAGAGAACTGTAATACAGTAAATTTATGTTATTTCATTCACTAAGTTTTGTTAACTTTTTATGGCAGCAATAGAAACTTAACACATATTGTAGTATGAATTTCATCTAAATATATTAAAAATTCCATAAGATGTGTTGTAATTTTAGCTTTAGGCAGTTGCATGGCTTGAAGGAAATAAATTGAAAAAAAAAATTGGGCATTTACCGAAATATATACTATTTTGATGGTCTTTATTTTATTCTCTAACTTTTCATCTTCTATCATACACCTTTAGTCTGAAGTACTTCCTTCAAGCGCTAATTTCAATGAAGTTATGTTGACAACACATTTGTTGTATCCAAAAATTTATTTATTCATTTGTTGTTCTTACAAATACTTTCACTGGTTAGGAAATTCTTGGCTGACAGGATTTTGTTTATTTCAGCTCTTTAAAGATGTATTTATTTCTTCTGCCCTCCATATATTTGTTTGTTTGTTTGAGACACAATCTCACTTTGTTGCCATGGGTAGAGTGCTGTGGCATCAGTCTAGCTCACAGCAACCTCAAACTCCAGGGTTTAATCGATCCTCCTGCCTCAGCTTCTCAAGTAGTTAGGACTACAGGCACCTGCTGCAATGCCTTATTAATTTTTCTTATTTTTAGTAGAGATAGAGTCTCACTCTTGCTCAGGCTGGTCGTAAGCACCTGAGCTCAAGTAATCCCGCTGCTTCAGCCTCCCAGAGTGTTAGGATTATAGGAGTGAGCCACCATGCCTGTCTGGCCTCCACGGTACTATTGAGAAGTCCCTAAAGCAATTTCTTTTAAAGTATACTTAAGTTTATTTACTCTTTCCTGCAATATTCATTTGCCTATTAAGTCCATCCAGTGATTTTAAAGTTCCACATGTTTTATTTTTTTTACAAAATAAACTTTCTATTTGGTTATTAATTATATGCTCTTTTTTCCTTTGGGGGAGCACTTTGTATATTTTTAAAACTTTGTCGTAAGCTTATTTTATTTTGTTCTACTAGAATAGTAGTAATAGTTAATTATAGTAAATAATTTTACCCATTTATTACATAAATGGAATGTGATAGTATTGTTAATGGTAAAGTCACAGTTTGGTAGTTTTAGCATCTTGCTCATTCAGAGATTAAGTAAGGCTAATTTTCTTTTCTCTTGAGAATACTTCCCATTTTCTTGACTCTTCAAATATATCATTTTAGATTATATCCTAGAAACTATGAATGCAAAGTTGTGGATATTTTGCACTCTGTCATATTTTCTAATTGTTCCAAATTTCCTCCTCTTCTCCTCCTTCACTTCTTCTTCCTCTTCCTCCTCTTTCTGCTTATAACAGGATTAAAAACAACCTGCATGCAAAGTTAAAATCCATGCAGCCTTGTTTCAGTTCAGAATTTTGCAAATAACTGAATTTCTGCTTTGAGTTTTTTCTTTACATATTTGGCCCAGTCTCAGAGACATGGGCATACAAAAATGCAAATTCCCCTTTCTCTCTTTTCTTTCTGAGATTTTATCAATGTTTTCAATAACCGTATTGTAGTTATTTAGCTTTATTGTCTGGTTACTTGGGTAAGAAAGAGTATGGTTTTGCAATCGGCATCCCACTGTACCATGGTAGTTCCCTAGCCTAAAAGACATAATGATGAGAAGGTGTTTGTAAATCACCCCCTTCCCATCCTTTGGGTATATATTTGCACCAGAATCTGTCTGCTTTGTTCAAACTTTAGTGCCTTCATGTAATTGCTTTTTGTGTTGTTTCCAGGCTTCATAGTTGTTTTCTGCAGGAAATCCACCACACGGCTTCTTAGACTATCATTTCTGCAAGTTAATTAGTCATAGCTTTTTTGACAACTCATCCATGGTTCATATTTGAGATTTTTAATAATAATAGAGATTTTTATTAATATGATAATTTAGAGCTTACTAATTCATTAAATATTCTTATGCCTCTACTATGCTCTAGCTTATGCTGCTAGAAATTATGTATACAATTATGAAAAATTTGACCCTGGTCTCTTCTCTGATGAAAAGACAGAAATTAACATCAATTAAAATAAAGTGTGGTAGTATTGTTATTAGGGGAAGTTCCATGAAAGTAAATATTGTGATACCCTAACCTAACTCTAGGGAAGATCAAAAAGACTTTCTTGCGAAATATGAGATTTAAGCTGAAACCTGAAGATATTATAGCAGTTGGCAGCAAAGAAATAAGATTCAATTTGCATATTTAGAAAAATATCTGGGCAAGCAGAATTAATCCAAGTAAATGATGGAGTAGAAGGCCAGAGTAGAAAAAGAAAAATAAGAAGTAAGACAAACATCCAGGAGATGATGATGTCCTGGAAAGTGTGGTGAGGGTAGGAATGGAGAGAGTTGGGATGCATGTGAAACATTTAGGAGACAAAATTAAATAGCATTTTATCTTTAGTTCAATAGAGAAAGTTAGATATAGGGGTATAAAGGCTAACTCTTAGACTTCCGTTTTCCCCTCTGTTTCCCTTATTTGACTATTATAAGAGGGACATCTGAAATTGAAGAAGAAGGTAATGGAGATGGAACCACAGGATCTTGACAGATACAAACAATTTTTGCTAAGATTGAGCATGAGTCTTTTGTTAGAGTATGTTATGGGTATTATACAACTTACTACAATATTTTATTTAATGAAGATTGTCTTGAAGTAAAAAGAAAGTACACTCTATAAGCAAATGGCTCATTCACTACCTATGTGATGATAGTCAAGATATTTGCCTTCCCTGTGCTTCAGTTTCCTCTTCCTTAAAATGGGGGCAGTGCTTTCCTTACTGTTACTTTAAAATTTTCAATGAGGTTTATCTATTGTTAAGCATGAGTCAAAATTACTATTTTGTTGTGAATATTCAAGTTCAATTTTTACACTTGCCTGCTTGGATAGTCCTCCCTTCTCAATTTCTTGGTAATTAACTCTTCAGAGGCCGTGATACCTTCAGGAGTGAATTAAAAATTCAGAAGACAATATATTTGGTTACATTAAGTAACAATGATTTGTGGGAATTGACATTGAGATTTGTTGTCATTGGAAGTTGACATTGTAGGAAAGTAGCGTGTTGTTGGGGTTCAGATCAGGGTGTCTAAAGCCAGTTTAGATGCTGCCTTTATGAGGTACTGTGCACAAGTTACTTATTCTCTCTGTTTCAGATTCCTTACCTATAAAATGAAAACAATACTATTGTATCCCTTATTAGATTGTTGCAATTAGATTAAATGAATTCACATGTGTAAACCAGCTATGTTAATGCTTGGCACATTCTGAGATTAAATGATTGTTATAGATGATGATGTTGGTGGTGATGATATATGTCTATTACCTGGTTAGGAATTTTTTTTCTTTCATGTCTGCTTCAAATATACAGCTAAATTTTTTTTGAATAAATTAGAGAAGGAAGTAAATAAATTGCCAACTTTGTATAAAATCTTTGGCTCTGTAAACAGGCAGGATTTGAAAATGAATAAAGGAACTCAAGTATACTGAAACCATGGATAGGTATGTCCTGACCTGTGAGGAAAACATAGCACAAACAACGAATTCAGAAATAGAATTGGTAGCAGAACTGAAATATTTGCACCAGCTTTAATATTAGTCAAGAAATGCTACTGGGAGGAGAGCTAAAGGGTCTTTGTTTGCTGTAGCTCTTATTATCCCAAAGAGGAGAGCTAGAAAATAAGGTAAAAAGGCTTAAAGGCTGTCTTCCATTTCTGAGGAGTTTGATTCCTTAGTCTGTCTTAAAGCCTTGGGTCTTGTGGAATGCCTGGCCTTGACACACAAGAGAAAACCAAAGTCAGTTATGCCTGTGGATACACGAAGTCCAGAGCCAAAGGCGACTGCTGCACGGCTAAGGACACTCACAGAGTAGGTGCCTGTATGAGCCTTATGGAGCCACAAATTCTTTTTGTGACTTGGAAGAGAGTCAGAAACATACATGGGAATTAATGAACCAAGACAAACTTCATAGTGGCAGGCTAAGTCAGAGGCCAGAGCAGAAAAACTGGTAGCAGAATTCTAGGAGAGAATAAAAATTTTATGGTGATCAGTGGTGAATAGATATAGAAGAACAGAATTTTTGACATCATATAACCTAATTCAACTATAATCTGTAGTTGCTCAAATAGAGAAGGCTTTCATTGACTCAGGTCTTAGTCAGAAGATGGAATGTTACATCAATGCAAATTGGCTTCAAATTTTATTTTCTTTTAGATTTGAAAGCAAATGTAAAAAAATCTATATATAGATTTTTAATATGGTTATTCATATAATTTAGTAGAGTTTTTTTTTTCTTTCTTTTCTTTTTGTTAGAGGAAGGCTCTAAACTAAATAGCTGGAGGAAAGTATTTTTTAAAAACTTCATAAGTTAGGTTTATGTGGAGAAAAATCTTGACTACTTAATAGGACCATCTCAGACATGCTCACTTCCATTTGGGGAAAATGACTCAAGTTATCTTTAGGCTAAGGCAAGAGAAATGGTAGGAAAAGAAGCACTCTGTTGGAGAGAATAATAGTCTTCCTTAAATCTACTGCCTTATCTTTGTTACTCTGGAGTTGCATCAGAACAACAAGGATGAAGAGTTGTAAGAGATTTCTTTGCCAGTGTTGTGGGCAGAATAGGTGGTTCTGCTTACTTCTCGGTCTGATATATGGGCCACCACCAGCAACCTGTCTGTTGGTTCAGGTTGGTCCTACCATCTGGGTTCAAATGGTCCTACTATGCTACCTGTGGACAGAGCCTGTAACTAATCCTTGACTCCACTTACTCTTCCTCAAAGAAGCTTGACAGGCTGATTTGTCTGAATTATGGAGTAGAAAATCTGAAGCTCTCATTCAGAATGGCGCTATTGAGCCTAGAATGAACAAAAACATATGCATGAAAATTACTTTATAATGGAGCCCTTCTTTTTGTAGCAGATTCAAACACAAAGAGAGATTTATTTATTTATTTATTTATTTATTTGAGACAGAACCTCAAGCTGTCACCCTGGATAGAGTGCTGTGGCATCACAGCTCACAGTAACCTTCCATTCCTGGGCTCAAGCGAGTTTCTTGCCTCTGCCTCCCAAGTAGCTGGGACTATAGGCACCTGCCACAATGCCCAGCCATTTTTTGGTTGCAGCTGTCATTGTTGTTTAGTGGGCCTGGGCTGGATTCAAACCCATCAGCTCAGGTATACGTGGCTGGTGTCTTAGCCTGTTGGGCCACAGGCGCCAAGCCACAAAGAGAGATTTAGTAGCTGTAAAATGTAGCATCATACACTATAGGAGGAACTATTTTTAAATATTTAATATTGATGTAACTGAACAAATGTGCGAGAGAAAAATTAAGTTATTTGTATTCTATACTATAGCAAAAATTAATTTCAGGTGAATTAAATATTCACCACCTTATTAATTTATTAATTAAATGCTTACTATGTATCCTGTGCCCTAAATATACAGCTTTCCTTTGTGGAATTGGTTCCAGGATCCCCTTGTGATTACCAGAATCCACAGATGCTCAAGTCGCTTACTTAGGATGACATGGTATTTACATATAAGCTACTCGTCTCCTCGTATATACCCTATATCATCTTTACATTTCATGTAGTACCTAATACAATGAACACACTGTGTAAATAGTTGGTATACTTTATTGTTTATGGAAAAATAAAAAAGTCTGTAAATGGTCAGTACAAATGCAAACATCCTTTTATTTTTTCCAAATATTTACTATCTGCAGTTGGCTAAATTCATGGATGCAGAATCTACATATTACAACAACCTTCATGGGTAGGTAACATTCCCCATTTAAGAATAGGGAAAATATGTCTCAGAAATTGAAGCTGAACTGCTCAAGTTCAGTGAATAAGGGCCAGAACAAGGATTCTCGTCAGACCATCTCAATGAAGAGCTAACAGTGGACCATAATGGGTTTCTCTAAAGAAGCAGAGAACCAAAATCAATCAAACTGTCAAATATTTATTTATTCACTCTTATGGTGGGAAAAGACTTTTGTAAGCGTGAAGTCACTGAAGAAAAAACAGAAGATAGAACAACATCAAATTAAAAATAACATAGCAAGATCCAAAATATTCTGTAATTCCAAATTTAAGGCAAATTTGGCAAACTGGAAACAATATTTGTAACATGCACAACAGACAAAAGATCATAAGCCTTGGCATAGCCTAAACTTAAAAATCCGAAGCAAAAGATCTTATTTGAAAGATGAACAAAAGACAGTTTTTCCTTTCTGGAAAATGACTTAGCAATGACCAGCTAAAACATGAAGGAGTTCAAATGTTATGAATGTTTGATTCCACTTATGGAGACTTTTTTTCCTATAGAAATATAATTATGGAATATATTTCCTATTGAAATATAACATATACCTATATGGTAGGTAGTGTGTCAGAGAGAACTAAATTTTAATGTAGCATCTATTACTCTAAATTTGGTGAGTTAAAGGACAAATGATTTTAATCTTTCTAACTCCCAGTTTCTTCAGCATTACCATGTAAATGGTGTTTATAGTGATTGACAAAGTTTTTGAGAGGATTATATGATATAATACCCATTCAAAAGTTAGCCTTGTGTATGGCAATTATGAGGTTAAGTAATTTGTTTTGCTCGTATTGTTGCTATTGTATAAATCATAGTTCATAAGAGTAAAATTAGTGAAAATTAACTAAGCAGAGGCTTTATGTATGTATGTATGTATGTATGTATTTATTTCAAAATATTAAGTGGGTACAAAAGCTTTAGGTTACATGGATCACTTTTGTGGTGCTTGATCCCTGGCTACACTTGTGCCCACCACTCAAATAGTGTTCCTTGTCTCTTCCTTCCTCCCCCTTCTCTGCTCCTTGATTGTCACTGAGTTTTACTTCCCTCCATGTATTTCTGTGCCCATGAGTTAGTTCCAATTTAACAGTGAGGACATGTGTTGCTTGTTTTTCCATTCTTGATATACTACACTTAAGAGAATGGTTTCCAGTTCCATCCAGATTACTGCAAAAGTTATTAATTCATCTTGTGTTTGGCTGAGTAGAACTCGATGGTGTACTATGCCACATTTTATTAATCCAATTATGGATTGATGGGCTCTTGGGTTGATTCCCCATCTTTGCAAGTGTGACCTGTGCTGCAATATGAATTCTAGTGCAGGGATCTTCTTGACAGAATGATTTCTTTTCCTTTGAGCACTTACCCAGTAGTGGGACTTCTGGGTTGAGTGGTAGTCTACTCTTAGTGTTTTCAGGAATCTCCATGCTGTTTTTCATAGGGGTTGTACTAATTTGCAGTCAACTAACTGCAAAATAAGTGCTCCTTTATTTCTGTATTCATGCCAGCATTTTCTGTTTTGGAATTTTTTGAATGAAAGCCATTTTAACAGAGGTTAGGTGATATCTCATTCCAGTTTCTTTCTTTCTTTCTTTTTTTTTTTTTTTTTTGAGAGAGAATTTCACTCTGTCATCCTGGGTTGAGTGATATGGTATCATAGCTCACAGGAACCTCAGACTCCTGAGCTCAAGTGATCCTATTGCCTCAATCTCCCAAGTAGCTGGGGACTAAAGGCGTCCACCACAACACCTAGCTCATATATCAATTTTTAGTAGGGATAGGGTCTCACTTGCTCAGGCTGGTCCCAAACTCCTGAGCTCAGGCTATCCACTTGCTTTGTCTTCCCAGACTGCTAGATTACAGGCGAACCACCATACCCAGCCTTATTCTGGTTTCAATTTGTATTTTCCTGATGAATAGTGATGTTGAACATTTTTTCATATGTGTATCATACATTTGTCTTTCTTCTTTTAAGAAGCTTTTGTTCATGTTTTTTGCCCACATTTTAATAGGATTGTTTGTTTTTTCCTTGTCAATTTTCTCGAATTCTTTGTAAATTGCATATATGTATTAGCCCTTTATTGGATATATAGTTTACAAATATTGTATCCCATTCTGTATGTTTTCTATCTGTTCTGTTAATTGCTTCCTTCACTTTTCCGAAGAATTTTAGTTTAATCAAATCCCATTTATTTTTGTTGTTTCCATGATTGTCATAGGAGTCTTAGTCATAAATTCTTTGCCTAGGCAATATTTAGAAGAGTTTTCCCTACATTTTCCTCTAGCATTCATATGGCTTCATGCCTTAGATTTATGTATTTTGTCTATGTTGAATTAGTTTTTGTGAGTGGTGAGAGATAGAGGTCCTGTTTCATTTTTCTGTTTGTGGCTAACCAATTTTCCCAGCACCATTTATTGAATAGGTCTTCTTTTCCACACTGTAAACCATTGCCTTACTTTGTTGAAGATCAGTTGGTTGCAGGTAGATAGTATTATGACTGGTTCTCTGCTTCATCGATCTCTGTCTCTATTTTTGTACCAATATTGTGCTGTTTCAATTTCTACACCTTTATAGTATAGTTTGAAGCCTATGAAACTCTGTGGGAAGAAATTGGAGAAAATACAAATAAATGGAAAAGCATATCATGCTTATGGCTAAGTATGATCAACATTGTTCATATGTCCATACTACTCAAAGTGATTTATCAATTCAATAAAATCCCCATCAAATTATCAACATCATACTTTACAGATCTAGAAAAAATAATTCTGTAATTTGTTAAGGAACAGAAAAAAGCACAAATAGCCAAAGCAATATGAAGCAGAAAAGAACAAATTTGGAGGCATACATTACCAGACTTCAAACTGTACTATGTGGAAATTAACATTTTTGAGAAAAATTTAATAGTGTGAGTAAATCCTTACAATATATTCTAAAGTGGAAAAAGGCAGCTATATATTTGATTATAATTTATTCTGTACTCTTTAAGAGAAATATTTAAAATAGCACTGGTTATTAATGGATGTTTATTTTGTTTCTTCTTTTTCCTTTTGTCAATGTTCCAGTTTTTGTAAATTAAAATATTTTTATTATTCTAAAAAGAACTTCAACTTTTTTTACCATTGGCAGATAAAATTGGATATATTTACTGTGTAAAACATGATATTTTGAAGTACATGTACCTAGTGGAATGGCTAAATCTGGTTATTTAACATATGCATTAACTCACATAATTATCATTTTTGTGGTGAAAACACATTCACTGTTAGTTCATTTTTCAAGAACATAATATATTATTAATTATAGTCTTCATGTTATACAAGAGCTCTCTTGAATGTATTTATCTCTTGTATCTGTTTATCCTTTGTATCCTTTGACCAGGTTCTCTCCAACCACCACTGCCTTCCAACCTTCAACCCCTGTTACCACCATCTACTGATTTTGAAGTGGTATATTTTAAAGTCTGGTAGTGGTATCCAATTTGTTGGCACATATTAATAATTGTTCATGGCAGTCTCTTGTCATCTTTTATATTTCTGTGGTATCATTTCTAATGTGTGCTCTTTCATTTCTAATTTTAGTAGCGTCTCCTCTCTTTTTATCTTAGTCTAGCTAATAATTTGTTAATTTCATTCATCCTTTAAAATATCTAACTCTTAATTTCATTGACACTTTTGTTTTTCTAGTATATAGTTAATTTTTCTGCTCTGAACTTTATTATTTTTATTATCTTTATATCATTTATCTATCTATAATTATTAATACCTATATTATTTTATAATATGATCTTTATATTATTATTTCCTTCTGATTGCTTTAGGCTTAGTTTTTTCTTATTTTTCCATTTTTTGAGGTATAATATCTATTAAGTTTTATATTTGAGATCTTTGTACTTTTTTGATGTAGACATTTATTACTATAAACTTTCTTCATAAAACTGCTTTTTTGTATTCTGTGTGTTTTGTGATATGTGTTTTTATATTTTCATTTATCTCAAGACATTTTAAATTTCCCTTGTAATTTCTTTCTTAACCTATTTGTTTTTCAGGGGCATTTTGTATAACTCTCAAGTATTTATGATTTTTAAATAAAATTCCTGCTGTTAGTGAGTTCTAGTCTTTTTCCATTGTATTCAGAAAAGATGCTTGATACACTTTCATTCCTCCTAAATTTGTTAAGATTTATTTCATGTCCTAACATTTGATCTACCTGGGAAAAGGTTCCATGTATGTTTTAGAAGAATGTGTATTCTGAAGTTATTGAATGAGCTGTTCTGTACATGTCTGTTAAGTCTATTTGGTCTAAAATGCAGGTAAGTCTAATGTTTTTTTAATTGATTTCTGTCTGGATGATCTGTCCATTGCTGAAAGTAGGGTGTTGACATCCTGCACTAATTTAACATTGTAATCTATCTCTCCCTTCAGATTATTTAATAATTATTTTATATATTTTGTTGCTCTGGGATTGGATACATGCATATTTGTAATTGTTATTTCTTCTGATAAATTGACTCTTTTGTCACTACAGAATAAACTTTTTGTCTCATTTGGTAATTTTTGACTTATAGTTTATTTGATGTAAGTACAAGTTGAACATCTCTATTCTGATAATTTGGAATCTGAAATGCTCCAAAATTTGAAACTTTCTGAGTATTAACATGAGGCTCAAAAGTTGTGCTCAGAGGAAATCCTTATTGTAGCATTTTGGATTTAAGGTTTTCTGATGCTAAACCAGTCAGTATAATGTAAATATTTTAAAATCTAATGAATAAAGGATTAAATAATCTGAAATCTGAAACAATATTAGTCCCACGGATTGCAGACAAGGGATACTACGCCTACAAAGTTAATCATGCTCTCTTTTCTTGACCATTTGGATGAAATATTTTTTTCTTTTTCTTTTCTTTCTTTCTTTTTTTTTTTTTTTAAATAAGAAGAAGGGTTTTATTCACCAGCTGGGAGCTTACGGCATAGAAGAATTCCGAATGGCTGCTCTCCCCATCTGCCTTGGTCTTTCCCTTAAAATCCCACAGAGCGTTGGTTTGAGGTCTTCAACGGTGGGGGGGGATTATCCCAGGAGAGCCCCCAAATATTGTGCCCGAATTTTAAAGTCCCCCCAGAAGAAACTCACACCAGGTGCCCCAATGCAAAAACAAAGGGTGAAGTTTATTACAAGCCTAGGCTGGGACTTCGGCTTCGTCAAAATGGTGGATCGATCTGAGCGGCCAAAATATCTTTTTCAATCCTTCCACTTAAAGCCCAATGTTTGTCCTTATACCAGTCTTTTATAATAAGCATATTATTGGGTCTTTTGTTTTTCTTTTTAGGTTTATTCAGCCACTCCATGTATTTTATAGGATAAATTGATCTATTTACATTCAAGGTAATTATGTTAAATATTTTCTAATATGTCTTTCTGTAGTTTGATTTGAATTGAATTTGATTAGAAATGTTTGGCC
>CAUYON010164631.1:0-18013 GCA_963573935.1 Arctocebus calabarensis | reverse complement strand
CCCTGGATAGAGTGCTGTGGCATCATAGCTCACAGCAACCTCCAATTCCTGGGCTCAAGCGAGTCTCTTGCCTCCGCCTCCCAAGTAGCTGGGACCACAGGCGCCCGCCACAACGCCCGGCCATTTTTTGGTTGCAGCCGTCATTGTTGTTTGGTGGGCCCAGGATGGATTTGAACCCGCCAGCTCAGGTGTACGTGGCTGGCGCCTTAGCCCTCTGAGCCACAGGCGCGGAGCCTAGAACAATGTTTTTTAATCTTTATCCCAAGGCTCACTCGCACCTATATTTAAACTTCCACAGCACACTTAAATTATGTTCATCAAAAAAAAGAGTACAAAAAGAATATGCTTATTACTGTGCTTTGAACTTCTTTTGAAAATAATTTAATTCATGATCTTCAAAACTTTTCATTGCACACCTGTGGCACATCACTGCTGGAGCACAAGGTGACTGAGAGAATAGGCCCACATACTCAGGAACACATTCGGAAATGTGTTTCTCCTCAGAAGTTTTACACGGTCACTAACAGTGTTCAGTCCCATTCTGGCATTTTTTTCTTACTGTTAATTTCACTTCACTGAAGGGACTATATGGGGAAATTTTTGGCTAAAAGATTCTAACTCAGAAATCTTGCTTGAATCCTGAGAAAAGTATAAAATTACATGGGGGGAAATCTGGTAATTGAATTCTCCAACACATACTTTATGCTTCCAGTCCGTCCTTTTTGTTTTATCTTTAAGCAGTGGTGTCCTTAGACTCTGCCAGCTGTCTACTTTCAGCATTTGTGCCTCTAGCATGACCCGAAATAGAACAGGTTCACTACTCTGCCTTTATCCCCTTTCACTTTTCTTCAGAATTCTTCTAATCTGGTTTCAAGATCCAAGATTTATAGGTGAAATTCATTTTGGTCAAGCAAAGAGTCTTTATCACATTATTTAAAATTAGCATGGCCATACATGTGTCCTAGTTTGCCCCTTTTTATGCTTAGTGTCCCAGTGGAATTATTAAGAGTCCCTCTTTTCACTCTCAAAAGTATTCTTCCATGGACAATAAATTGTGTAGTTGTCACAGTTTTAACTAGTGAAATCAGATAAATTCAACACAGCAATCATATGAATTTGAAAGATTTAGGAAGAAGCTAGGGAGTTGTCAGAATTTGGCCAACGTGTGTGCGTGTTTGTCCCTATGAACACGGGTGAGGCATAGGTTAGCCTACAGCTCTGAAGTAGACTGTGGATACAGCAACTTGGTGGTTCATTTGAGCAGGATTGATGCCAGGTAGCAGCTCATGACCCCAGAATAGCTTTTAATCTTGAGTTAGATTCTTATTCCAACAAACATTTGTTGAGCACCTCCCAATCCTGTTCAAATCCTGGTGACATGGGGAGCGGCGGGTGCAGTGAGCAAGAGAGACACGGCCCTACCCCCACGAGCCAACTGAAGTGATCCCTCTCAGCTGTCTGTCCAACCTACATAAGTGGGCATTGTAAAACTTCCCTTTTATACCAAGGACATGGACGATATATGCATGTAGTAGAGTCTGCAGGCTGAGTTACATTCTGTCCAGCTTCATAGTAGGTTCTGAAGTGTGGAGTTTCTAGGTGAGGAAGCAGCTGTGAGCATCTGTGTTTTGCTGACTCAGGCACTGTAGCGGCCACTGGTGTCTCTGCTGGTGCAGACAGAGAAGGTATTTCTCTGGTACCTTCAGAGACTGTCAGCATATCCACTGTGAAGAGTACCTGAGAACAAAACTAATGATTGTAGGAACCATCCAGATGATCAGGTGCTTAGAAGGAAACCTGATTTATTTAAATGTACTTGTTCAGGAGACTAGCCTGAGCAAGAGCAAGACCCTGTCCATACTAAAAATAGAAAACTTTTGCCAAGCATGGTGGCATGTACCCGTAGGCCTAGCTACTCCAGAGGCTGAGGCAGGAGGATTGCTTGAGTCTAGGAGTTGGAGACCAACATGAGAAAAAGCAAAACCCCCATCTCTACTAAAAAAAAAAAAAAGCCGAGTGTTATGGCAAGGGGCCTATAATCCAGACTACTCAGGAGGCTGTGGCAGGAGGATCATTGGAACACAGTTTGAGGTTGAGGTTGCCATGAGTTAGGCTGATGCCATGGCACTCTAGCCTGGATGACAACACAACTCTGTCTGGAAAGAAAAGAAAAGAGGAGAGGGAGAGGGGAGGAGAAAAAAGAAAAGTTACTTGTCCTGGACCTCCCATTATTCCTAAACACAATAAAAACAAAGAAATGAGTACCAGAGGCTCCCTCACAGGCAAAGTCTGTGACAATATCTGTTTTAGAGGAGTAAATAGGATTAAAAGAACTAGGCCTTTGGGGGAGGTTTGGGGAAGCCAGGAGGTCATGACCAGGGTGCTCGATCAAGGTTAATGTCAAGCAGCCAGATCTGGGGTCTTCTTAGGGAGTGTCAGTTATCTTGGGTGTGTATGAGTGGGCAAGAGCTGGCAGGTGTACGTGTGTTTATAGGCAGATAGAGGACCGTGTCCCTGTGAATGCAGACTTGAGTCTCCCGAAGCCCAGGTGGGAAAGCCAGTGCGCTATCTGCAGCAGAGAAGGACTCAGGCTCATCTCTCAGACACTGCTGTAAAAGTCTTGGCCATTTGATTTTCTGGTTCACAATAATTACAGAGATGAGGCTGACAAGGTGTTGTCTTTGGGAGAGCAAAAAATTCTACCACCTAGTGCAGTCACGAGAGTAGTGTAGGAGCTGATGGCAGAAGGACGTGACAGCTGGTAGCTTTGCATTGTGAAATAAGGCAGCGAACTCTCAGCTAGTAAAGAACAAGAACAGCCAAGACCTAGTATCTTCCTGTGTCCAAATATGCCGCTGCAGACTGAATTGGATTTACATTGCATGTGTAATTGTAGTTCTGAAAATTATGTGGAGTATCGTGTTACTCAACAGGTAGATAACTGAGACTTAATCCTTTTTGCAGCCTAATCATCTATTTAATTTCCTGGTTATTTTTCATCCCCAAACATAATCAGAAGTTCACATTTAACTCTGAAGCCTGATCTGTTTGTTTGTTTGAGACAGAGTCTTACTGTGTTGCTTTATGCTGTAGTGCTGTGGCACAGCTCGCAGCAACCTCAAACTCCTCAGCTCAAGGGACCCTCCTGCCTCAGCTTCCTGGGTAGCTGGGACTACAGGCATCCACCACACCACCTGGCTCGCTTTTCTATTTTTAGGAGAGATGGGGTCTCACTTTTGCTCAGGCTGGTCTTGAACTCCTGAGATCAAGCATTTGCTCCACCTTGCCCTCTCCGAGTGCTAAGATTATGGTGTGAACCACCATGCCTGGCCTGTCTGATTGATTTTAAAGGGATCAAATTCTCTTTTTATTTTTTAGGAATATGAGGGCTGTGTCTATGGCCTTGACTTGTTGCTTGTGTAGAACATAAAGTACCATTCTTTTTCCTTTCAGCACCAAATGGCATTCTTAAGATACACTGTATAGTTGTCTTCATCATTTGGAAACACTTTGAAGTTTTTCCATTGCAATTAAGAAAGTTCATTTTTGTTGAATAAAAATAGCAGCAAGTCTGTTTTACTTTAACTAAGTGCAAAGATTGTTTCCTGTGAAACAGGCAGTATTGATGTGAGATTGAGAGCATGGGCCTTTGAGGTTGATTTGCTTCTGGTCCAGTGTCTGCCGCATGACAGCAGAGACCTCAGGGAAGTCACTGAAACTGTCTAAGCCTAACACCCTGCCTGGTGTGAATGTGCTGGTGACAGTGCCCATAGGGAGCACATGAGATCACACTTGTCAGGGCCTAGCACCGCACCTCTTGTAGGCTGAGTACTCAGCGGATATGATTGTTTGTTTTGAGGATTCATATGTGGGTTATACAGAAGTTTTGAGATGTACAAAAATCAAGGAACATAAACTCTACACAGACAGAAACAAATGAAGCCCTCCCAGCGCCACCAGTAAAGCCAATGAGCTGAAACTTGGCGTGGGCCAATCGGAAAGGACAGTGTTGACTGTGTTTCTTGGAAGTGCAATAATGGACCATCACATAGTCTGTCTCAAAACTTTTGTAGCGACCCTACATATATGCTGTAGATGGCATTGATCCATGGCAGTTCCCCTTCCACAGGGCCCAACATGAGGGAACACAGGGAAATGCCATGGACTATTTGGGGAGATTAGTGGATGATAGGGAAAACGTAAGTTTGACATTAGCTGTTAAAGGTAAAGGGCGTGGTGTTTACCTGGAAAGATGAACTGCACCGTAGCAAGCTCCAGCTTTCCCTGAAAGATCACCGCTGACCCTCGGTAACCCTATCTGGAAGCAGTCTCTCCCTCTCCACTTCCCATGGGCTTAACTACCTCTGGACTACAATTATTGGTGGATAGATCATTTTTCATTTTATGTAGCCATAGTATATATCTATATATATGTGTTTGTGTATATTCTACACCTATCTGAGGAGCAAACTGAAGGCCTCTTGTATATATTGAATTAGATGGTTCTGTAGGAATTTAAATGGGCAATGGGTGTGCTTGTATTCTGACCTGTCTCCAAAGTCCAGATATCTCTGCTCATCTGATGGCTGTTGGTGACCGTCAGTGCTCCCCAGCACAGCTGAGTGGCCTTCATTCAGTGGCAAAAACACTTGGCAGAAAGTGGTTTATAAAAGATACTTTTTTGGAAAGACCTAAACATTTCTTCTATTCCCTAAGAAATTCTATTTTAAATTACCATTCTTCATTACACTTAAGTGAAAATATTCATCACATGTAATGATAAATGTTCAGTTAGTTGAATATTTATATATGGTAAAACTTAGGCATAAATATACCTATTTAAGTGTAAGGGAGCACTTAGTAAATGTACTTCTCCCTTTATGACAAAAACAACTCTGCTGCATAAAGGAAGATATAAAGGAAGGGTAGGATTGTGTATGTTTGTGTTTGGGGTGGGGAAGTTTTTCTCTTTTTACTGCTATTGTATGTCTTTTGTAGAATGCCGAAATGAGAGCCTGGTGGAGCAGAGCGCAAGGTACACGGCTGGAGTTAATAAGGTGATTAACAGAGGGCATCGTGATGGGTTCAGGAGGGAGTAGTAGAGAAGACCACGGCAGGAAGACGTGGCTCAGCTGCTCCTCGTGCCCCTCAGGGGTGTGAGGACTGACCAGAAGTGAGCCTGTGGATGAGGAGGGCTTTGGGAGAATGTGAACACACGATAGAATAAATAGATCCTTGAGAGCAAGGGTGGAGAATGGCCATAGCACACACTGTAGCCGGTTCAATGGTGGTGGTGGTGTTTTATTACCTTTATAATCTTCTAGAGCAGTCTTAGACTATTTGCACATGAGTCTGTTTCTTATACTCGAGGCTGTCTTAATGTCTGCCTTGCAAAAGTGGAAGGATGAAAGGAGACCTTGCTCTGGAGAGAGTTCTAGTGTACGTTCTGTAGATGCTCGAACAGTAGCACTGTCTGTGATGAGACCACCCACACCAACATTGTGAAATACAGCCAGCGTCTGTGTACATGGCAGAGCATCGCTGACAGCAGAATGCAAGAATACTACTGCCATGGCAACCTAGAGTAGTACTAGAGTATTCTGAATGCTCAGGACTTGGAGAGAAAACCATTCCTTCAGCAAATAAGCCTGAAGGGCCTGTCAGCATTTCAGTAGAGATACTACTATTCTACTCAAGTGACAAAAACGTATAAAGAAAAGCAAAATTGACCTCATGGCTATTCGGTGCTGGTATGGATGGTATTAGACACCAACTTTAACATCAGCAAACTGGCTAAAACGGTTCCAGGTTTGAACTGCCTCTATTTGGCTTCACGCAAGTAGCAGGTTAGCTCTCTGGGAACCATAAATCTGACCTTTGACTGTCCCAGAGACCGAATGACCAGTGACCTGCACTGGCCTCCCCGTCAGTCCTTTTAAAGCTGCTGTGCTGTCCTGTGGGGGCCTGTGTGGGGACGTCACATAAGAAAAATAGCTGTGTTGTTTCCTGCCCCAGGCTAGTGCCGCCTCGTCCCTCTGAGTCTCACGGCTTGTACTGGCAGCAGTCCTAGTAACGGCCTTTACGTGTGCACATATTCTCTTTAACCATTTCTTTCTTTTTTCTCACCTAAGGAAGGTAAAGAACATCTTTCTACATCGTCTCGCCATTCCTCCAATAAGTGCAATAATTATTGGGTGTCTGTTCATGACACTGGTTTTGTATTTGATAAAAGGTAGAATAATAAGACCTTAGTCCCATAGCCGTAAAGATTGTAGTCTCACAGATGTGATGATTTATAAACCACACACTGTAAGATGAGATAAAGTGTCAGACTATAAGAGACTTTTCATACTTACTTTTTCCTTTTCAAGAGAAAAACATAGATTTTCTGCATTATTAACATACATTTTCTACATTATTATTTGATACAGGGTAGAGAAGGGAAATGTTGACACTATAAAGAATGAGCTCAAGTTGTTCATCCTTTGGGCTTCAGGTTTTGTTCTTTTATTTATACACCCTACAAATAAGTGAGTGTCCATGCATTGTGCTGGGTGCAGAGAAATTAAGGAAAAGACCTGGCCATGCTCCACTCAGAAGCATGAGTGGAGTCCCTGCAGGCAGGTGAGCAGGAAAGTCACGTGTGTGAGCGGGGCAGGAGACTCTGGGGCTGGGGTCCACTCGCAAAGCTTCATCAGGAAGGTTAGTCTCAGGATTTCTGAAGACTGTAGGGGGTGTGATTTTACAGAAGGATAGCTGTGAGTGGTGAGGAAGCTGAAGAAACAATTTGAGAGGGTGACCATTTCTGAAATCTTGATTCAAAATTTGTTAAAGGGCAAAAGACAAGGGAAATCACATAATTATGAGAAAGGGAATGATGTAAATGTAATGTGATTGTTCATGTGGTTTTAAATTTTTTTTACGATTTTATCCATTAGGCTGGGAAAGATTAAATGCAGGTCACCTGTGAGAGTCTCAGTTAAGCTTTTTTAGAAAGTCAGACAACGTTTTTCAGGGTATGCTGCTTATTAACCCTAGACATGAAAGATTTATAAAAGGCAGAATAGTATGATGATGCTTCACATAACTGAATCCAAGAAAATCTTGGCTCTTCTTCTAAAAATCTTGAAATAAAATGCTTTCTGGAACATTAATTGGAAGACAGCTTGCTATCACCAAATTGTTAGTCTGCGTCAGAAACTCAAAACTGCTAACAGATGCACCCTACAGATTTTTAAAATATGGAATTATTTCAACCAGCTGCCAAATCACTGATCTCTCTAACTTTTAAAAAATATGAAATATGCATATAAATGTACATAACTGTTCAATTCACAAAAGTGTTCCTCTTTGTACTATATACCTTAAACATCTGATTTCCAAATGAAGACATGTCTTGACTAGAATTAAGCTATTTAAATTAACTCAGTAGTTTATTTAAAAACAGTTGAGATAAAATTCAGTTAAAAGTAGGTTTAGGTAAGCAAAGTAGGTCAGGTACAGTGGCATGCTTATCATCTCTGTACTTTGGGAGGTTGAGGAGGGAGGATTGCTTGAGGTCTAAAGTTCAAGATCAGCCTGAGCAACATAGCAAGACCCCTGTCTCTATGAAGGAAAAAAAAATAAGTGGGGGAGGGGCTACACAACTATAGTACAGGTATTCAGGAGGCTGAGGCAGAAGGATCACCGGAGCACAGGAGCTCAGGGTTTCAGTGAGCTGGAATCCAGCCACTGTCCTCCAGCCTGGGCTACATAGACCTATTTTTATAATAAAATACCAATCATAAAGCTTTTCAATTTTGTATATAACTTTTGCTGAATATTGTTAAAGAAGAGGCTTTATCCCATTGTAAAGGTCAAATTTGGTCTCAGAATATGCATATTTATTTTTATCATGATGATTCCATTTTAAAAATCATATAATATATATCTTTTGAGACAGAGTCTCACTTTGTTGCCCTCAGTAGAGTGCTCTGGTGTCGTAGCTCACAGCAACCTCAGACTCCTGGGCCAAGCAATTCTCTTGCCTAAACCTCCTCTCTGCCACGACGCCTGGATATTTTTATAGATGGGGTCTTGCTCTTGCTCAGGCTGGTGTTGAACCCATGAGCTCAGACAATCCATCCACCTTGGCCTCCCTTGGTAGGATTACAGGTGTGAGCCACTGTGCCCGACCCCTGTACTGGCATTTTTTAAATATGGAAGAATTCTGTTTTCCCATACAGACTAAAATGCTGCTAAGAGAAAAACATATTTTTAAAGAGTACCAAACAGCATTAGGTAGAGGAAGCATTGTGCATTCTGGGGTCACCCAGAGCTGGGCTTCCATCCTTGTTTTTTTGTTTACCCAATAAGCTGCCCTGTGCACAGACTTAATTCCCTGTGAGCCTGTCTGCATGGGGGTGTAATGCCTGTCTGTCCAGGGTGGGAATTCATGGCAGAGGGAGAGTGTGGAGAACTGGGGTTGTTACCATTATTCCTTGTAGGGACGTGCACGACACGTGGCATTGATTGCATAGCCTAAAGCACTGCTCTCACTGTAACAGTTTTTGGAAGACATTTCAAAGGGTTCTGAGATAAATTCAGTGGACAGAGTTTTAGAAAGGGAAGCTGGTTTAGTCCATTTACTGCTCCTTAGAATACATGAAACGGGATTATTTTATTTTATTTATTTTGAGACAGAGTCTCACTGTGTCACCCTGGGTAGAGTCCTGTGGCATCACAGCTCACAGCAACCTCCAACTGTTGGGCTTAAGCAATTCTCTTGCCTCAGCCTCCCAAGTAGCTGGGGCTACAGGTGCCGCAGTTGGTTGCAGTTGATGCTGTTTAGCTGGCTCGGGCGGGGTTCGAACCCACTCTGCTCGGTGTATGTGGCTGGCGCCGTAACCACTGTGCTATGGGCGCTGAGCCAAACTGGGTAATTTTAAAAGAAACAAATTATTTCTTACAGTTATGGAGGCTGAGCACTCCCAAGATGAAGGGGCCACATCTGACGAGGGCCTCTGGCTGGTGGGGACCCTGCAGAGCCCTGAAGTGGCAGAGAGCATCACATGCACAGCGGCTGAGCATGCTAGCTCGGGTCTTCTTTTCTCTTCTTGCAAAGCCACTGGTCTCACTCTCATGATAACCCATTAGTCAGTTAGCCCATGAGCAGATTAAACTGTTCCCGTAGGCAGAGTCCTCATGACCCAGTCACCTCCTAAAGGCCCCACCCCCCCATGCTGCCACGTTGGGGATTCAGTTTCAACCTGACTTTCAGAGGGGCAGACTCTGAAACCGTGGCCAGAGCTGACATGAAAGGGACGATAAACTCAACAGTGTCCTCTTGCTAATGTGCATAACTCAAGACAATCCTGAGGAAAAGGAAGTGAGGTCCTTCTGCCAACACACTGCTCTCCAAGGGGCCACATCTGAAAGCGCAGGTACAGAAGAGGAAGGCTCAAAATTCAGAATGGATGGGAAAGAGTAGTACAAACTAGAATGGGAATCAGGAGGCTGGAAGTTGTTTGAGATGAGGCGTATGGGAAAAAACAAGTGCCCGCTCACGGCATTATGTCAGTAAGCAATAAAGCCAAAACTCTGCACCAGGTGAGAGGGTCATGACAGGGTCTCACGGTTGCTCTAGCCTTGAAAAATGACTTCCCTGGGAACTAGAAGGACTTGTAGATTGGCATCCGACTTGCTGCAGACCAGAGGCTGTGGCGAGCAGGAGAGGATTCTGATGCTTGGAAGTGGGCACATGCTTTGCTTTTCAAGCAAAGAAAAAGATAGTTTCCTAGAATTCCAGGCCAATGAATTTGCCATCATTTCCACATGATGCCAAGAAGAATTAATTAAAAGATTTGTCAGCTGTTAAAAAGGGATTTCTCTGCTCCAACGGAACTGGCAGAGATTCACTAAGAACAATTCCTGCCAGAAAAATGATAGCAGCTTTGAAAGGGGTCATTTCATTGGTGAAGGAGAGAAGTGTTGCCGAGGCTGCCTGGCGGGACTCCGGTGGAGTGTTTGAGAAAGGCAGTGCATTCCTTTTTAGTAGAGACAGGGTCTCGCTTTTGCTCAGGCTGGTCCTGAGCTCAGGTGTGAGCCACCTCACGAGGCCCTGTGTTTTTGTTCTTAATACTTTATAGGGATAACTGTGTGCCCTTCTCATTTATGATAAATCATTTTCAGATTTGGGCTTTATTACTGTAAGCAGACTTAACAAATGACTTGAGACACCCTTCTGCTCTGCCTGGTCTGTCATTACACTGCGTGTTGACTTGGAGATTGAAGGTGGGTGGCTTAGAATTTAGTGCTAGAAAATTAGGCATGTGGATTTTATTTGATTCGACTTAAGAGATGTGTTGCTTTCTTTGCAAGAAAAAAAAAATATCTTGGGCCCAAAGAGAACTTTTCCAAAGAATCACAGATGACTCTGTGAAAGCTCCTCATTTCTAGAGAAACACCCCAAAACATGTGTATTATTAACTGTGGGTGTTCTGTGTCTAGCATAGAGCTATTAAAGAAAAAGTGAGTGAACAGTAGCATTTTTACATGTAACAAAACAAAATTGAAATCTACCTTCACTGACAGAGCCGTTTAAATATTTGTAGTAAAAAACATTTTTAAAGTACAAAGGTTCACATAAATTAAAAATGAATAAACCTTTTCATAGTTAATATGCATTTAGTTGTTGTTTTAGTTGTTACTTAACTATGAAAATTGCCTGAGCCACATAAGAATTATCAGAGACATTAGAGGCCTGAGGCACAGGTGGGATAAACCAAAAGTATAGGAAATGCCATACCATCCGCTGAGATGATGTTTAGATCAGTACTTTAAAATGTAATTGAGGATTTGATACAATTTCTTTTTAAAAAGACAGACTCTTAGCATGTTATATCAAAATTATACCTTGAGTTTCATTTCTTAAATAGACATAATATTTACATGAGTCCTTTGGTTCCAGGCAAGTACCTCTTGTCAACACTTCTGAGACCCCTGAAGTGTGGTTATACTTCATGTTAAGGATAATGCAAATGAAATAGTGGCCTGTGAGCATCCATCTTCCTGTCCCCTGGGACCTCCGGGCTTTATTTTATTCCTTGTGTCACTGTTCTGAGCACCATTGCCTTGTCCCCCGGCAGTGTGCCTCTGGGAGTCCAGCTACTGCTATGTAAACCACCTCCAAAGTGACACTACCAAGCATCCTGGAAGGTATCCCAAAGAATGAGCTATAAAAAGAGAAAAGATTCTAGCTTGTCGTAATTCCAAAAAAGAAAGAAAAGAGTTGCGATGAAATTTTTGGCAAGTAGGCCGTTTCAGGATGATTTCCTCACATGAGCTTTGCTGACAGCTCAAACCTCACCTTGGGTGGCGGATGTTGGGCAGATTCCTCTCACACCCTCACAGATGCCCCCCTCTCCCTGGTTTGACCAAAAACATCTGCAGCTACCCTGAGTAGGATCCCCTTGTTGGGAGGTGAAGCCCCTTGTTGAGGAACATCATGGAAAAGAAAATTGGCTTTGGGTTGAAACATTAGCTTTACCTTGTAGTAGCCTCATGGACCAAGGAGGTAACTTAACCAGTGGGAGCCTGTGTGCTCATTTGTGAGCTAAGGTCAGGGTCAGGAGGAGGCTGAGGCAAAGCACCTGTCTGAGTCTGCACCGTCCTTCTGTTCCCTTTGCTCCTCACTGCAGTGATAGGTTTACAGTCAGACTTTAGTCCCTGAGCCCAGGATTGTGTAGTGCCCAGGAGTTCCACAAAGATCACACTGCCAAACAAGCCAAATTTACACCAGAGTCCTCTGTTTGGCCAAACAAGCCAAACTTACAGCAGAGTCCTTTTATTGAAGAGCCAGCTGGCGACGCCTCAGTATCCCAACGTGGGGTTTCTGAGAGCAGCCCCGAGTACTTAAGGAGTCAGGTTTTTAAGGCTTGGTCTGCATCCTGGTTGGCACAAAGGCTGTCCAGTTGCACTGGGGGCAGGTGGGGCGGGGGGTAGGGGGCGTAGCAAGCAAGCATTGTACAGAAGCAGAATTTTGCGGTTAGTTAGCCATATGTCATACATCTTTGTTTTAATATTTTCCCGTACATCTTAGTGGCAGTACTTTTCCCCCATACATCTTTGTATCAGTATTCTCTCCACCTGCCATTGTTTAAAGGTCAGACTGGGGATAGTCAGTTCATTTCCCAGACCCAGGAGTTAGTCAAGCAAGAAGTTAGTACTTTCCCATCTATCTTGGGAGTGAACTAGATTTACTCCATTTTGTTGAGGGCTTGCAGCCCAGGAATTTGTCAGGAGTAAACCAGTATTTTTCTAGTTTAGCCTAGACAATTGACAAAGTTTCGATAATTTCAAGCTGAGATTTAAGGTAAAGGACGAAGTAGTTATGGGTAAAGTTATCCAAGGCAGAAATGCACTATTTTCTTTGGAACTGCTGGAGAAGACACATGCGTTTAGTGGCAGGTGGTTGGAAAAGTAAGTAGCTAGCAATTCCTTTTGAAGATATAAAAAAGAGAAGTGAAGTGCAAACTTTTGTAGATTGGCTGTATCTCAGAAGGGGTACAATTTTGTTGTTGTGTAACACTTTCTTATAAATAGTTTGAGGTCAGGGCTGTGCTCAAGTTGTTCTGGGACCTATTGGAATCCCAGCCACGCCACTTATGCCAAGAACACCTAGCCGTGTGCTTTCTTATGATCGTGATTCACCCTGCTTTGTGGCCTTTTGCGGTGGTTGGAGTGCTGGGTAAAGGCTCAGCCTTTCCACTGGGACACAGAGGAGACCATTTACTCTGCCAGTTTGTTTATTACTCGTACACACTTGATAAGTGTACTTAGGGCTCAGAGGTTTTTGTGCCGTATTTCTCGGCATATATGTGATCTTGGAGGGAAAGGAAAAAAGATGATTTAAAGCTAATTGTGTTCTCGACATTTTGAAAACTATCACTGAATAAAAGAGGTCATTTTATTATGAATATTGGTTTGCAAAGTGGATCAAGCTTTCTTTCTTTCCTTATAATTTCAGGGAGGGATTCATTCCCAGGGAAACATTTTGGTTTCCCACAGTGTGATCCTTGATGTTGACAAGGATCTGGCTCCAAAAAGGCAGCCAGCAGTCTTGAAGGGCTTTAGACTGTCATCAAGAAAATGTCCCCTGAGTTTGCAAGAAGCAGGTGTCATCTGAGAATCTCTGGGATCTAGGCCTAAGCTACATTTGTAGTGGCCCCTAATTAAACTCATTGGTGGTGGCTAAAGTCATTTCAGAACTAGCCTTTCCAAAGTTGAATATATTAGATCAGTGGCTTTCAAAGCTTACCCTGGGGCCATGAACAGGAGCATGTAGGGTCCCGGGAGGGTCTGGGCCAACCCAGCTTCTGCCCAAGCTGCTTGGAGGTCCCATACTCTACGCGTTGGACTCTCAGAGTGTGAAAAATAGGAAACTAATCACAAACTAATGTTTAAGTACCTTGGCACTCCTGGCTCTAACATTTATGGTTTCAGCTATTCCAAGCCAACTCGTAGCATATAATAATCTGTAATTTTGCCAAGGCACGAGTTTGAATAGCACTGACTGCAAAGCAGGTGGTTGACCACATGCCACTTAGCTGGCTGAGTCAGCCTGATCGATGCTGAAATCCATGCGTCCACTCAGCCTTTTCCTCATCATTGCATATCTGTTGTAGGGGACAAATTATATACCATGATGGAATTTGCAGTTTGAGGATGTTACGATATCTAAGATGTGTCCCTCACAAATGTCTCAAGTCTTCCATAAAAAGGTCCAAGACTCTGGACTGCTGATGGACTGCTGGTGCTGTGCCTGTGAGACATGTGTGTGAGGTGTGTTCTAGGATGTTCCATGCGGCTTCACCTCTTGGCCATGTGAGGGAATTCTGTGTAGGATCCAGATGCCGCACCCATTAGCTCTTAAACACTGGGAAGGGAGAGCTTCCCTTGTCCCCACCCCTGGCCAGTTCTTCTGAGGAATGTGATTTATGGAAAGCCACCATCAAAAGAACTACATCACATCTCCTTCTAGTCTTTGCTTTTGGATCTGTCCAAGACAAATGTTCCTGTGACTGTGCTGTTCATAGGAAAAGACTATCTATTAGTGGTTTAGTAATTTGGATCATGTTTGGAGTACTTTGTGAGCTTGTTAAAATAAGACACTGTGCCCTCCTGAAAACTGTTAATCCGTTTAAAAGAAAAAGGCACACAATTCAGTACAGCCTTTCAGTGATGTCTCTGTTGCTACCCGATGCAGTCCCAGGCTCCGTGATTACGAGGCAGGCAGGCGCCTTAGGTGAGACCTCCTGGCACTTTGGCTTTACTGATTCGAGTGATTGCTAACAGTGCATTGTGCCCACTCTATGGACATGGAGCCCCAGAGTTTATCAGAGTCATCTTAAGAGCTCTCGTGAGAGGAAGGCTGTGATAAATGAAAACAAATTACCTCTTGACAGGCACCCCATGAAGGTGGGCCCAGAAGCATTTTCTAGTCCCAGTCTATACACATGGGGTAATGTCACTTACCTTCCTGGCAATTCTTTTAAACAGCCAAATCCCACTTCTGAATGCTTTTTGTAGGTTGGAGATAAAGCAGATAGGTGCAAAGTAACATCTGGCAGAGGCTGCCTAGGCTCCCCACGGGGGGGCGCTGGTGTGCAGGCTGAGTGGGATCCCCACAGGAGCCTTTCTGGCTGCCTGACCCCTCTAAACCTTGCACCTCCCAGGGCTGTGGCTGGGTGTTCCTCTCTTGGGTATTCAAGGGGTCACCTTTTCCTCCGGCTGCATTTCCTGGCACCTCAGATAAGTGAATGACTTGTCATTTCCTTTACTAAGTCATGTCAGCTCTCTGCCTCTAATTCAGTTTGCAAATTAGTTTCTGCAACCATTAAAAAAAAAAATAGCATCTGCTCAAATGAGCGGCTCTGCAGTCTCTCCAATTCAGCTGTGAAGACAGCTGAGGACACCAGATTGAGTTTGCTTTCAGCAAACTGGATATATGGAAATCGAAATTTCCTTAAAAATGGATGATTGTTCACTTTTCAAAAGGTTCCTTGCCTTACAGATATGCTTCACAATAGGATCTCGTCAAACACCAACTCCTTCTAGCACACTAAAAATAAGATTTAATTAACATCCTGAGTTTCTAGAGCATACTTCATGCATAAAGATAGGATGCCTATAAGAAATCCTGAAAGTCTTTTAAAGTTAACCTTTAAAATTACTAAAAATTTTGTCAGATGGGTTCAATTCTACTTAAAAATATGTAGATAGTTTTCACTCTAGCCTGGACGAAGGGATGAGTGCATCCTGCTGAAGGATGGTTTGAACGTGACAAATTTAAAAACAAGGGCATCACATGACCTGCCACACAATAATCTGACCATGTCTGTTCTGGGAAACCTAAAGTTAACCCTTTTGACCTTGAAATCAGAAGGAGAGCTATCGAAAGCAAACGTTCATGTAAAATTCATTCACTATAGTCAGGCCCTGGTCTGAAGGCCTCCAAGTGGTGATTCCATAGCCCATGGGGTAAAAGTCATGGGGATTTTGGACAAATGGTCCAAAATGATTGCTGGATGAGTGGGGAGACTTGTGTCTTCCAGGATAGCTGTTCAGCATCATTGCCCTTTCATTCATTCAGTCCTTTACTTAGTGTTGAATGGCCATTAAGCCCCATGCCCAGAACTTGGATCTTACCAAAGCCCATTCAGACTTTGACCTTGCCCTCATGGAGCCTGCAGGCTGGTTTTCCCATTGTGTGAGCATGGTGGGCTGTCATAAGGGTACAGAATGGCGCCTTTGGCACCTAGCCTTGTCTTCCTTCTCTTACAATTTCTTACCCTTTCTCCCAACTCACCCTCCGAGGTTCAGGGGGTTAGAGGACAGAATTGTCAGGTTATATGTAGCCAAGAACAATAGGGTGTGGCTTTCTATGAGCTGTTCACAAAAATTCTTTGTTTTTTCCTATACCTGGACAAGGGCATGAGCATGACTTTTTTTTGAGACACAGGCTCACTCTGTTGCCCAGGCTAGAGTGCCATGGCGTCACCATAGTTCACAGCAACCTCAAACTTCTGGGTCCAAGTGATCCTCTTGCTTCAGATTCCTGAGTAGCTGAGATGACAGTGCCTACCACGATGCCCAGCTGGTTTTTCTGTTTTTAGAAGAGACGGGGTTGGGGTTTCACTGTTGCTCAGTTTGGTCTTGAACTCCTGAACTCAAGTAATCCAACCACTTGTGCCTTCGGAGTGGACTTTTTAATAGGTATACTGATTCCTAGTTGCTTGTGGTGACTTTGTCATCCTAGCATTAATGGCCCAAAGAGAAGGGAGAATGTTGGGAAGTAGAGGAGGATGGATGCGGCTTCTTTGGTTGTTGGGGCTGGGACTGGTTGGAGACTGGGAGTGTCCTGACTCTCTGCTGGCCTGGGAAGGGTAGAGTATGAGGTTAGTACAGTCACTGAACCCTAGTCCTTAAGATGTTGAGGAGGTGGTGGCCTCTCCAATTCACTTTTTCAGTTAATCAGAGAGGCGCTCACAGTCAAGGGGAAAGTGAGGATGTGAATAAGGCTCTGCCGGAGGCCTGGACCGAGGGAGACTGGCGCCTGGATAGCCTGAGCCACTGGGAAGGCCTTGCAGTGGAGAAGGCCATTAAGCAGAGGATTGCCGTGGCTGACTGAGCCCTATCGGGTTGAGCAGAGAGGGAGGCTTCCCTGGCAGAGGGAGGGCAAACCTCAGCCTTGCTCCTCTAACCCCAGGATCAGTGAGCATCTCTGCTGTCCGCCTCATCTCAGGGCTGGTAGAGGAAGAGTGGCTACCTGTCCTGCCTTCCCTGTGACGGACACTCACACAGCCTCTCCCTTCATCCCCACGTAGCCTCAGGGTGGTGTTAATCTTTAGTTTACAGTCGAGGGAACTCAGAGTGGCTAAGGAACGTCCTAAACGAAGAACAGTCTGAAGGTGCAAACCCGACGCATCTGAGCGCAGCGCCCTGTAACCAGTGCGGAGCTGCCCCTCACCTGGCCTTGCTGAAGGGCTCTGCCCGGCCCTGAGACCCTGCAGCTGGGCCTGCCTTCCTCTCACCTGCTCACAACACTGGACTCCAGCACCTAGGGAAACAGTTCAATCCAGCGTGGTCCCAAAGTCCACATTATATTTGGATCGTTCATGCCAAGTGACATAATTTTTTGGATATAGTATCTGAGATGTTTGAATTAAATGAATGAGGGACATTGTAGGACCAAGAATCAGAGCATCAACTAGATTGTCAATCAACGTGTGTCCCCAAGCAAGCGTGGAAGCACTGAGCTTCAGTTTTTTAATTTAAAATGAGAGGTTTGTGCCTTACAGTTCCCAAGGCCTGGTTTAGCTGATATGATCCCTCTTACCATGACAGTGGCATTAAGTAGCTTCTTTGGGGACTCCCAAGGGTTGTGTGCACGATACACGTGTAGACATGAACAGGAGACACGATCTCAATTTAACGGAGGAGCCCTGGGTATACCCCATCATAGCAATCAACTTCCCCAATAGGAAGTACTTGCCTGTGTTTAATTGTTCTTACACTTGGTACTTGGAAAGACATGACTTCATGTTGTTCTAATGATCTAATGGGATGTAGCCCCACACATTTTAAGTAGGTTTTTAACTGCAGAACAATAAAACATTTAGCAAATTGTGTTGGAACGTGTCTGCACACACTGACACTTTCAGCTGTGCGCCAGCCGCCCTGCTCCCATATGGGCTGACCAGTGTGATCAGCTGGGCGAGGCAGACGGGGCTCTGGCATCTGGGACTAAGTGGCGTCTTCCTTTCCACATGGCAGGACGGGCTGGCTGAGACTGGGAGCAGAACATGTTTTGGAAAAGACTCCTGTATTCGGAGTCTCCTCATCGCCACCTTAATTAGCCCTCTGGTGATTGATCGGATAGGATTAGACGGGGGGGGGGGGGGGGGGAGGTGTCCCCAACCCCCACCCCAGGGTTATTTTATGTGACCGGGGTTTTTTATGTGTGTTTAAAAAA